>JADRCH010006626.1:158574-174984 GCA_019843965.1 Rhynchomys soricoides
TAAATAAGTGTTGATCAGGAGTAAGGGACAATGCTTTAAGGCCAGGGAGTGTCTACCATCTGCACTTAAGGGCAGAAAGGCCAGTATGTGTGAGTTGAACATACAAGAACTGGAGACAAAAGGAAAAGCATCTACAAACCCCAGCTTGGATTTGGACAAGTAGGGCATTTGGGGGAACCTGCCTCATGTTTGCACATAAAATGTGTGGGGGACAGTGCAAGGCACTGTGTGGGTTGAACAGAGGAGAACTGTGACCTGACATGCCTTGTAGAAGGACCACTCATGACACAGTGTGTTCCGGATAGAGCAAATGCAGGCCCAGAGGTAGGACCACAGAGAGCAGGCAGAAAGCCAAGAGA
The DNA here is from genome assembly GCA_019843965.1 of Rhynchomys soricoides. NCBI lineage: Eukaryota > Metazoa > Chordata > Mammalia > Rodentia > Muridae > Rhynchomys > Rhynchomys soricoides. The sequence goes on from JADRCH010006626.1 coordinate 158,934, forward strand.
ACAAATGGCACTGCCACCTTCCTGGTAACACTCCATAGAGTATGGTAAGAGCAACACAGGCTCTGTCTGCATTCCAGGGAATACCTGCACCGAGTTCCTGAGGGACAGCATATAGCATGGCAGGAGGGAGCAAGCCTGAGCTCAGGCTGTTCCATCCCCCACCTCACCCCTTCACCTCCAGCAGTTGCTAAACATGTGGGCAGTATGTCCAGACATGGGGTGTGCTGCAGTGGTGTATGGGTGTTAGAGCTGGAGAAGTGGTCAGGAACGGAAGACAGCACATGCTGGATCAGGATGCTCTTTGGTACCCATGTAAACTCAGCATTTGCACAAGTAAGTCTGGAACTTGGGTGAATGGTGTTCTCCTTAGCGTTAGCAATGCTATGATGCAATATCATGGCATAGTGGGGAGAGGGGGTGATTTGGCTTACATGTCCACATAATAGTCACTGTGTGTCAGGACAGAAACTCAAGCAGGGCTGGAACCTTGGCTCAGGGACTATGGCAGAAACCATGGGGGTTTCTAGTCACTGGCTTGCTCTCCTGGCTTGCTCAGCCTGCATTCTCATAGAACGCAAGACCCCCAAACCAGGGTTGGTAACCACTCCCAATTGACTGGGCTCTTCCAAACCCAATGCCAATGAAGAAAATGCCCTAAAGGCTAGCCTGTAGCCAGACCTTATTTTTCTCAACGAACTTCCCTGTCCTGGGATGACAGTAGTTTGCTTTCAGTTGACATGAGACCAGCCAGCACCAGTGGTCTAAGCTGCAGATATACGGGCACCCTCTGGAGCCCCAATTTGCCTGAGGTGTCCTGAGGGATTCGGGTAGCTGTACACGGAGAAAGGCTGCAGATAAGGAGCAGAGCCCTGAGCAGGACAGCATGAAGGAGAAGAAAGGACACTGGGAGCTGAAGAGGTGCACAGCAGGGATGAAGGAGAAAGCCAAGATTGTCCTGAGAAGCATGAAATGAAACTCTACCAAGGAGGCCCCACTGTCCAGTGTACTCAGAATGACATGGGCCCTTATCACCAGCAGAAATAAGGGGAGACATTAAACTAGCAACGCATACTCCCCTGGCCACATTTCCCAGAGCATGCTCATTGCAGGCTTGGGAGACAAGCCTGATCCAAACAGGTTTAGGATCCAGTAGAAGCCGTGGAGCCAAGGAGGATAGAAGCACCTTGATGCAGTATTGCTGCAGAAGGGAGAAGAGAAAATGAGCATAGAGTAGGAGACGAGGGGTCAGGAGAAGGTGGATAGTGGGCTCAGGAAGCTGAAAGCAACGTGGAGCGAGGGAAGTGGAAGGCACAAGGCTGGCAGAGAGAACGTGCTAGCAGTATATTTTAGTATGCAATGGGCAAGGCTAGAGGTTAAAACAAGGGTTCTCCAATAGCAGGACCTGGGCATGGTAGATGTCTGTCTGGCATTCTGACCCAATTAACTTAGATGCCTGTGTGCAGCCTCTTCTCTGTGTGTTGTGCCTGGATGAGCTGAGCATCAGTTAACAACCAAGCGCACCTTAGGCATCTGACTAAAGACTACTGTTCAAAGATCCTATTATGTGGGTGATATCAAACATTTCCTTTAGCAGTGCAATAGTGATCATGGTGGAGTTCTTCCCTGGTTGCCTCAGAGAAGGGCTCTCCCACTCATCTGATGTCAGCTCTGAGCTGAGAGGTCTGGAGCTGTCACTGCCCTCTGTGATGCTAGGCCCTAGAGAGCAGCTGCCATACCTGGTGATGGATGCTTTGAAATTCACCTTTGGTAGCAGTGGATGGAAAGTACGTGTGGTTAGAAAATGCAAGCTGAGATCCACGAACAGTTTTCTACACCCTGGATAGCACGTGGACCTGGCAGATGTGAAATGACACATGTCATCTGCGGTTTCCATGTCCCAAGTCATGAGCAATGCCTGCTTTGTTGGGAATATGTTGGGAATAATGCACAAGTGGACAGTCAACAATCCTTATAGAGGTGGCCCACTCTGTGCTGAAGGAAGATTACATTTTCCTCCTATAATTCCCTGGCAGACCAGCATTTCTGCATAATCCAGCAGAGGAAGCATAGATTACTAGAACAAAGGTAACTGGTCAACCTACAGAGCCCGTGCCTGTCCTTCCTTCCTTCCTTCCTTCCTTCCTTCTTCCTTCCTTCTTTCCTCTCTTTCTTCCTCTCTTCCTTCCTTTCTTTCTTTCTTTCTTCCTTCCTTCCCTTCTTCCTTCCTTCCGTCCTTCCTTCCTTCCTTCCTCTCTTTCTTCCTCTCTTCCTGTCTTTCTCCCTTTCTTTCTTTCTTTCTTTCTTTCTTTCTTTCTTTCTTTCTTTCTGTTCCTCAGAAAGACTCAGGCAAGATAAGGCACAGCTTCCTTAAACTGCACTCCCATGGAGACCAGGATAGACCTACTGAAACCATCCATAAAATCAGTACACCCCCAAGTACATAATTTCTTCCTTACAACTACTTATAACTTTAGTTTTGCTACTATTAAGAATCATATTGAAAATATTTTTGGAGATAGATTTTTTCCAAACGGGCTACGACCCACAGGTTTAGACCACTGATCTAGCTCAAGGAAGCGTGGCTGGATCTGCTTTGGTAGACTATGAATGTTGGAAACGTTCAGGGACCATTTGTCAAAGGTCTACAAGCTCTGGAAATCATGGAGGTTTGAAATACTGACCTACTCCCACAAAACGCAAGTTACCTAGGCTGCATTTGTGCTAACACTTTCAAGGCTTGGAGGGAAGGTGATACCAATGCTAAGTAGGAGAGCAACCACACAGTCTTAGGCACAGCCTGCCCTGCAAGCCCACATGCCTTTGAAGCCTCCTACCCACTTTGGATACCTTGATTGGAACCGTTCCCTGGCCACAGCCTGTGCTATTAGCACCACTGACCTCCCTGGTAGAGATTCCCACACTTGGTTCTGGGAGGGCACCAATGAGTGACAGGAGCCACCAAGCATACTTTTGTGTGTACTAAGTATCCCAGGAGTGATCACAGTGATTCGTGAGAGAACCTTGCTGAAATTTCCAACTGACATATGCTGCATCCCAAGTGGACATGGTGGGAATGGTTGCCTTCTTCTTAGTGTAATGAATGGAAAGCTCTCAAATAAGTCTCACAAACCCCACACTGGCGCCTATCAGGAAGGCCGTCTCTCACTGCCTCCATTACAAATTGTAGCTGTTACACCATTCCCTCAGTGCACATGGGACTCACAGTTATTACTGAAGGAGTCACAGGCACGTGAGCAAAGATATCAGATGAGATCCGTGTCAAAGGTTAAATGAGGACAAGATCTAAACAAGATGGTTACTAGGCTCAGAAACTTGGGAAGTTCAGTGACTATAGTTCAGAAACATACACCTTTGGAATAGCTTCTCTGTCTCTCTCTCTGTCTCTCTGTCTCTCTGTCTCTCTGTCTCTCTGTCTCTCTCTCTCTGTATGTGTCTCTGTGTCTCTCTCATTGTCTCTGACCTGTCTCTCTCTCTTTTTTTCTGTCTCTCTGTCTCTCTCTCTCACACACACAGAAATACACACTCACTCCTCTATCAGTCAACAAGAAAACTACATTATAAACACACTAACATACACAAGACACACCAGAATTTGGTTTCTATGTGGACCCATATGAAGGTGTTTCTGAAAAAATGCTGCCTGGCTGGTTAGAAGGCAGTTATCAGAACTGGGACATCTGTCTTCACCTGGGGCAGCTGCTTCAGTAACTTCTGCACATGAGCTTTGGAGACAAAGGATTCCCTTCACAAATTCTTCAGGGTGTGAAAACATACCATTTGCCTCTAGAAAGAGAGCTTGAAGGACAAGAGATAAGCCAGACTGTAATCAAGAAAGTTTCTTTGACACATAGCAGAGGCTTTCTCATCAGAACTGACCTCTTGGCCATGGCCAGTCTGCCCATTGCCATCTCCTGGCTATTGTCTCACAGCCAAGACAGGGAATTATCACCCATATTTGCTCAAAGTCAGGCTGAGGTGTGTGTGGGAGGTACCACAGTCCTGGCTCTCTGGTCACCCCTTTCCCTCAGAACTTATTTTCCCTTCTGCTCTGTGGCAGCACCTGCTTCCTCACACACATTCCTCACACATTTGGGCTGTGGCCCATTCCATGTTATCCATTACTATGCCTGGCCTCTCACTCAAGCCCTGAGGCACTTGCAGAAGCAGGGAGCCACCTGCACGTGAAGCACCTGCTTGACTCTTACTCCTGACATGGCTGCTCCTGGCTTCCTGCCTTGGAAGATCATCTCCCTGCTCCCACTGGCTTCTCTCCTCCATCTATGGTGGCTTTTCTTCCTCTCCTGATTCCACATCAGCATATCTTATCCACAGATCATGGTCTGACCAGAGCTCCCAAGCATCTCCTGGGACCTAAGTGAGAAAAGAACACTCTCTTCCTCACAAAAAATAACCACACCCCAATTTCCCTCCAAAGCCTTCTGTGGACACACCAGCTGAACTTTGAATGTATATGCATGTGTCCTCATTGCCATAGACACCACTTCACACAATTCTAGCTACTCTGATGTACGGAATCATCACAACACAGTCTTGTTAAATGTGTTAGAATGTGAGTGTGTGTGTGTGTGTGTGTGTGTGTGTGGTTGTTGGAGTGTGGTTGATGGGACTATCCTGCTATAATTCACATATACCTCAGAAGATTGGTGACATGCTCTATTAAGTTATCAGACTGTACATCATCTATAGAAACATATCATATGGACTAGTACACCCTCAAAACATTGATAAATTCACAGCTAACTATCAGGCACTAATTGCTAGTATAAATGTGCTGTCTCTGCTCCAGCAGGACAAGGGAGGACCTCAGAGCCTAAAGATGCCCACAAAGAGATGGTAATGATATACTTGCACATGCACCTATGAATCTTCCTCACGAGGCACTGAGAAAATCACACTACCATGTTGGTTGAAGCAACACACACATGGGTACATGCAATCAGTCAAACATTTGAGAAGGGATTAGATATGATTAGTAACTGTCTGGTCTTTGGAGAAAGGAAGAAGTTAAAAGATGGGTATCTAAGCTGGGCTGTTTCCATGGACATGGGCGTGGATTACAGTGAAGAGGCAACAGGTCTGGCAACCATGATACCTAGGAGACACAGACTCAATTGCACTGCTCTTGTCAGATTCCAGATCTGCCTGACTCTCCCTCATTTCCTGCTCTTCCTGTGGCTTAACTCTAAGGTCTCCACCTTCCTTTTCTTCTTGTTCCTTGACCCCTCTGTCCTCTCACCTCTGCCATTTGCATTCCTCTGGGAGGGAGGAAATGTGGGAGGAGGGGAACACAGTTCTGTTACCTGAGTAGAAGGTACTCTGAGTGGCTGGCACATAGAACCTCTTTAGAACAACAGGACACAGAAGGACCCAGTTCCTGCTGCCCAAACAACACAGCCCCCGGGTCCAGAGACATGGCCCCGGTCTCTCAGGTCCTTCTCTGCACTGCTTTCTGCTGTGCAACTCTCCAAGCTCCTCGCATGAGCAGTTAAAAACTGATCTGCACAATGTATGTGGGTGCTGTTATCTTGCAAAATGAGACTTTGAATTTCTGACTTCCAACAAGGCAGAGGAGAGTGCAATCAGTTTCAAGGACTGTCCCCTGCCTCACAGGGCAAGGAGGAAGAGAGTGATAGGCCTGGTGGCAGCCATTTTTCTGGGGAGAGAGAGTAAGTGGACAGGACCTTGTGCACTCCTGTGCAGTCTTGAGCACCAGAGAGGGTGCCCATCACATACTGTGGGTGTGCAAGAGTGTGAGCTCTGCTTCAAAGGACAGCTGTGAACAAGAGTAAGCCCCACAGTTCACATACTGTGATATTTAGGAAGAGTCTGAGTAGCCAACTATCCAGAAAAAGGTGGAGACAACACGAGGCTTGAAATCAGGGCTACAGGCCTTGTTAGACTACTTCCACCACAGACTCCATTTTATCAAAGAAAGCTTTTCATGACCTCACACATACAGAAACATTTTCCATCACAAACACAAATCATACATTTACTGATAACGAATCAGAACATTTTTTTATCACCATGGTAGGTGTCCAGGAAGCTGCATCACAGGGCCTGACAACCAACCAGGGCCTTCTGGGAATTCTGGGAATTTGCCCAAGGCTCTTGGGTTCAGTAACACTGCTGCTTTGTACAAATTGTAGTCCAATGGCAGGTTTTAGCTTTGGCATGGACACCTTCAGAGGACAGCAGCAGAAAACTCCTCACACTGGGAACAGACAACATGACAGTGTTATTCCAGACAAACTGCTGTCAACTTCTCTTCATGCCTGGTGCAGTCATGATGTCCCCACCACTGATTGAGCACTACAGAGAGGGAGGTTACTGTGAAAGTCTACCAAGCAGGGATATGATTAGTGGCATGTCCTGGAAAGGGATGGTCTGGAGCTTTTGGTGCTGCACCAAACAGCTCTGTAATTGCCTGCCTGAGCTGTCTTCCAACAGGCTCCACTGTGGAGAGCAGCAGGAGCTCACAGGGTCTGGGACATTTTCCACAGGTCGGAATCTACAACCTTCCATGTCCTGCAGGATGAATCAATGCTGATGTTTGCTACCCAGGAGTCTTATCAATTTTCCTCATGAGAAACTTGAAATTGACCAAGTTAATAAGGATGCAAGGCCTGTTATGATCAGCATTTAGAAAGTATCTGTATATAAATGGATTTCCATTCATTGGGCTCCCCAGAAGATCAAGCATAGGTACAGGCTCTGCCTGTGTTACCATTAGTCTGCATCCTCTTCTCTGGCTCACCTGCTTGCCTCTAGAGCTAAGCATACTATGACTCCAAGGAAGCTGAAATCACAGCCATGAAACTGTCTTTCATTTTGGAGCCCAGGAACAGCAGAGGCCTGGTCAACCTTGAGAGGACAGTTGTCCATCTGGTTGAGATTTCTACTGCTTCTGGGAGCTCTCCCATTGTGAGGGACAGTTTATTTCCCAAGCAATAGTAGACACTTCCTGGACTACCTTGAGTTGACAGATGGGGACAAAAGCCTTGTAGGTAAAGTTCGAATAAACCTATTTCATGAGTTCCACATAGTTTGGGTTTTTGTCTGTTTCAGTAATTCACTCACTCTATACACTGAAAGGAAACTGAGCTAACTTGATGGGTTAACTCATGTGACCATTTCATCATAAACAGATTTCATGTCAGGTACAGAGCAGAAAAACCTAAGCAGAAGTAGAGTACATACATGCCCACATTCATGTATCAAAATAGATTTGTAACATCACAGACATTAGAGCTCTAATGGACATGAATTCCTTCACGTTTAACCTTAATCGGATTCACAACAACACAGGGTATTGTCATGGGTCATGGTTTCTCCCTATAACTTGATGGCTAAAACCCAGTGGCTGAAAACACCACACATTTTTTTTTTGCATGATACAAGAAATCAATCCTTAATTGAAAAGCCATCTCTTCGTGGTAGATAGCTCAGGCAGGACCACAGGTCACAGTGTAGGCAATTGGGTAGCTGGAAGGCATGTGCCACCTGGCTGAAGCCTACTTTCATGTTGGCAGATATTTCTGTGGTTACCTAAGATCTGCTTCTCTCACTTGAGTATAGGGGAGCAGAGACCACATTCTTACTGACCATGATAGCTTGTGTACTGCTTGTACAGTATAGCTGCTGTGCTCTGAAGTGTAATTGACTGATAGGTCACATACTTAGCATGTGCAAGGCCGTGGGTTTTTCCTTTTTCTTTTCTTTCTTTTTTTTTTGTTTTTGTTTTGTTTTGTTTTGAGACAAGGTTTCTCTGTGTAGACCTTGCTGTCCTGGAACTCACTCTGTAGACCAGGCTGGCCTTGAACTCAGAAATCGGCCTGCTTCTGCCTCCCAAGTGCTGGGCTTAAAGGTGTGCGCCACCACTGTCCAGCCAAGGCCCTGGGTTTTATTTCAGCAAAATAAATAAATAAATAAATGAGTAAATAAATAAATGAAATGAGGGGCTGAAGCGTTGGCTCGATGGGCCCTGCTGTGGAAGGTTGGCTTACTCCATGTCCGACAGCTCTCTTGATCTCTGGACAAGAAGGAGGACCCCCTTTCCTTAGATGGACTTCCCCTTCTCTGCCTGATCTAGGGAGCACAACCCCCGTATCCTCTACCTGCAGAATGTTTTATAACCTTGATGAGATTACACCACTTCCTTCCTCCCAATAAGAACCTGTCCAGCTAGCACCTGGAATTCCTGAAATGCCTCTCCATGCAAATGAGGTATTCCTCCAGCCCTAACCTCTAGCCAAAGACACATACCTACCCTGCAGATCCCTACCCCTGTCCCCAAAACTATATAGCCCTTGATTCACCCTGAATAAAGTTGACCTGCTACACGAAAGCTGATCCCAGAAGTGTGCCATTTATACAGTCCTCACTGGCCATCTGTACCCCAATGTCAAGTCTGCTCCATTTGCTTACTGCACCCTGCATCCACACACAGAGTTCTGCCAGTTAAAAGGAGACTACTTGTGCCACAGTGGCAGCCTTGTTTACAGGGGTAAGTAACTGTGCTCTTCACTGGAGTTAAGGCCTGATGCAGAAGACTGAAACAATCCCTGAAAATGTAAATATCTAAATAAGGTCCAAAATCCTGACTATGGAAATCATAGGCCCTCTAGAAGGACCTGTTGGTCCAGTACTAAAAAGACTATGTTACCTACATGTCCAGTAAATACCCTTTGTGTATGATATTTGTGCTGCTCTCTACTTATTGCAATGGTAGCAGTTCTTGGAGGCACACATCACTGTTTAAAGTGTTTAAGAAAAATGACTGTGAGCTCTCAACCACAGACAGTGGGGACACCCACATATACAAGGCACCCCACACGACCTGACACCACATCTCAAACCACACAGCAAACCTGACAGAAGAGGGCTCAGAATGGATATCAAGGCTAGAGGACAGAGAGGAGCACTGTGAAAGGGTGTCCTCTGGACATGACATGGCCTTTGTCTACCTACATGGAGGCTGCGAGAGATCTAGCAGGTTAAGCATTCCAGCATAGAGAGGGGAGGTGCTCCATTCTCAGCTGAGAAGCTGAGCAGTTGATTGCTACTGGCAGAAGGGAGTCAGTTTTCTTTGGCATGTGGCCTTTGGAAGTTTGTCAATGTCCCAGTGGATAACCCCAAGCCTCTGAGCATAAGAGCAGCATGAACTGCACTCCGTGGAAAAAGCAATGAACGAATGACTAAAGAAGAAACTGAGCATTAAGTCAAAAAAGAGCTCATGAGGCTCTGGAGGAAAAACGGTACCATGGGGTTCTTCAAGACCAATTTCCTCCCGGCTCTTATTCCTGGTACTGCCCTCTGTGTTCTCTGGGGGATCTGAAATCAATTCTTGTAGTCCAGGGTCTAGTTGAACTCACAACTCAGTAGAATGGTATGGACAGTACAGCCTGAACAAAAGGTGGCCCGTTGACCAGGCCCCTGGAGACGGATTGAAACCCAAAGCTCGATACCGTATGTGCAATTGTACAAACATGGAGACACTTATTCAATCTCCACAATGACTCTTGCATTTCAAGTGTACAATCCAGTGGGTATGAGAGGGGATCAGTTACATTGCATAGGTAAAGGATTTTCAGTAACTTCCACGTTGGCCACTAAATTTGAAGCAACTGTGTCATTTCTTCAGTGTCCGTACAATGTTGCCTTCCTCTGCAGAAATGATATCGGGGCCCTGAGCAAGGGAGGGAATCTCAGTGGCAGTATTTCCAGAGCCAGTTCGCTGTGAGGGCTAGCCTTGGGTACTGAGGATGTGTCTCAGCAAATGGAGTATGACTTTCTTGTTGGGCTGCTCATTTTCTGAAAACATGGCTACCCCTAGAGAGGTCAGCATTAACTGGAGGTGAATTCCAAGGTAGAGGCCAGGTTCAAATGCACTGTAACAACAGGCTCTAATCCTTTCCACTAGAGGTGTCTGTGGGATGAATGGCATTCCATCCTCACATTGGCTGTTTCAAAAGATGACTCTTTGGGATGGGGACGAATCACAGATGTGCTTAGACAAGATGAGGACATATTGCACTGGGCAGACACCAAAATCAACAAGAATGGTTTCTTCACTGGAAGCATCGAGGTCACCTAGTGCCAGAGATAGAGAGGCAGAAAAAAGCAGTGTGATAGCACAATTGGAGTGCAGGGAGAAGCCCCTTCCAAGCCAAAAGTAGCAGGGTGGCTCCTAGAACACAGGAAGCTGTCTCTCAGACAGCTCTCAGTCTCTCAGGCCTTTCAGAGAGGACTCGTGGTGCTGCCAACCTCTTGGGCCATTTACCTATAGATGAGTGAGCAAACATGTGTTGTGTGCCAATGCATCCAAGTGGGCACTCAGTATAATACTCAGGAGAATGACATACACACCAGTAAAACATGCTTAGACACATGACTCCATCTCTGGTGTACTTAATAGATTACACATTGTCTACTTAAGACAATGTATTCATACGTGCTTGCTGTCGTGAATACATACAAGTATGCCCACAAACACATGAGCTTTTAAAATATGATATCGAATAATAATGTGTAGAATTTCTTGGAGTTCAGTCACATTGCTCCATAGATATCTACTCGATATCCTGTGTCGTGACAACCATTGCTAGACTGATGACTATCCCTTCACATTAACCAGGGTGACTGTTTTGTGCTCACCAGAACTCCAGACGACCCATGAGCCCTCTCATGAGAATACCCACAAACCAGGAGATTGCCTTTCTCTGCTGAGGTTGTGGTTGACGTGAGAAGGACAGGAGGGTTATTTCAGGAAGACCAAATAGGCCCTGAAGTCACCATCTGTCCAAAATGCTGGTGTCCTTCCTCTCCCTACTAAGAGCTGAGGTTATAGGCATGTGCCTCGATGCCATGTTTACGAAATGCCAGGCAAGCTCTCTAGCATCTGAGCTTAGACTCAGGCTCCTCTGAATGACTCAACGTATCCTAACAGAGGACAAGGGGAGTTGAATGGCGGTTGGGGGTGCAGGTATGGGTCCATGTGGAATCTCTTCACCTAGATTGTAGTAAATCTTTCATGTTCCTGCATTCAGTCAGGGAGTGCAGTGTTTTGGGGATACAGCCCCATTGTAAACAATCTCCTCTACATCATCCACTAATACATTTTGATGACAACTGTGTGAGGTCACTCAGGCGTAAGCAGCTCTCTCCCTGTGTTTCCCTGTCTATGGGGCTCTGTCCCAGGCTCCTTCCTCCCCAAACACTCCTGTTTACTTTGTCCTTGATTCCCTCATCCTAGAGACCTCCTTAGTTCCCCAGTCTACCCTACCCTCCTCCACTGAATCCTGCTAAAACTTCCAATGTGAAGAAAGAATTCGGATTTTCTCCTTCAGCATGGAAGATTCAATTCGCCTTCACAAAGCCTTGCTCCCTCACCCCAGCGTGTCCCACCTCTGAAAGTGCCCACACACGGTGTGTGTGCATCACTGGGCCTGTGAAAGACCAAAGATGCCTAGCAGATGAATGGCAAATGTATTTCTCATTCCAACACAGTGTCCTCACTATCCAGCCTTTGCTTGTGGACATTGCCCAAGCCTCTCACACACATTTGTGGAGACCGTCACCACAGCCACCCTTGTCTCCTTGTCCCCTATGCTTTTCCTTCATTCATGAGAAAGGTCATGTGTAAGTTTCCTTTGTCCCTATACAAAGGCAGAGGCAGTGAGTCCAGAGGTGCAGTGGTTACCTGATGTCCCAGTGATCAAGTGATACTGTGATTCTCTAGAGAACCTGTGACCCGAAGAGCACAGGTCAACATGCAATGGATCTCTGGAATTTTTAAGTTGTCTTTTCTTCCTGGAATTGAGGTAAAAGTCCTTGCCCTTCCCCTTCTCTCCACACCCAATTTGGAATATTTACCCTTGGGTCAGGGACCAGCAAAGTTTCCAAGTGATCCCGTGGGGATTTATCACAGTCCTGGTGCACTAAAGTGTCAGCAGGGGAGCAAACACCTGAGAGCTGTTAGAAATCTGCTTTGTGCTGTCCAGAGAAACGTGCTCTGGCAGAGCTGACCTCTCCTTCCTATGCATCCACTGGGGAACACAGAGCCATTGCACAGGCCAAGAAGAGCCACATGGTCCTACTAAGGATCTTTGTTTTTCTCTCCTCACCTACTACAAGCAGGCTGACTATGGCAGCATAGTCAGGACACACCTGAGCAGACAGGAGACGTTGGGTTCTTCCAGAAGTGTCCAGTGTCAACCATGGGGCTCAAGAGACAGGGAAACCTTGACTCCTCTCAGCCACAATACGTTGTTCTAAATGAAAACCCCGTGCAATTTCCCCCAGCCCTCCTAAGGGAAATAGACTGTTCTTCCCTCAAGTGAGGAATGTGTTTGCTTGTGAGTCTAGGAGACATACAGAACACCAGACCAGACATAGATCTTCACGTCTCCTGAAAAGTGTCCACAAGACAACAGGGGCTTAGAAAGAGCCCAGGACCTTTGATGCCTTTGAGCAACTGCTGCTGGGTTTTGTGACTATGCAATGGTTCGGAGGTTATGTTTAAGAACGCCCTTATCTGTTTATTCCTAGGGAAAAGGACTTGATGTGTGTACTTGACTCCTCAGTAGGGCCCAGGCAGTGGGATGATGATGGAAGGAAGATGAAACAAGATGGAAAAAGTTAATCATTGCTGAAGCTGATGACTCTTGAGCTTAATGGGTACATGGAGTTTACTGATTGCAGTGTAGCATACTTTCTGCTTTCATGTGCTTGAAATTTTCCATAAGAAAATATCAAAAAATTGAAAACAAATGCTTGGATTTGAGAAGAGCCAACTGGGGGCAGAATTCAAGACAGGAGACTAGGAAAACTGCTCTGTCTAGGGAACAAGGGCAAGTGAAAAAATGCTTGGAAGACAGGTCTCTAGGCCTACTTGCAGTCATGGCTGCCAGCAGATACCAGAAGCCATCCTGAAAAGCTGAGAATCCATAATCATGGAAGGAAAAGGATGCCTTCCTTATTTTTAATAAAGAGATTTTATTGTAGATCCGCTCCATGCTTTGGTTGTCCCTGTTGACCCATGGAAAAACTATATATCAGATAAGGCACATCTTGGGTAACTCGATTGCCCGTCTTGTTCTCTCTGTCTCTGTCTGTCTCTCTTTGCCTCTCTGTGTCTCTGTGTCTCTGTCTCACCTCTCTCTCTCTCTCTCTCTCCCTCTCTCTCTGTCTCACACACACACACACACACACACACAGAGAGAGAGAGAGAGAGAGAGAGAGAGAGAGAGAGAGAGAACTTATCAATGTATGGGCTCAGCAGAAAAGCCAGCAAGATGGACATAGGATTCTCAAGTCAGAAGGAGGTCCCCCTGCTCATCAAAGTCAGGACCTCCAACTTAGGGCAGCTGCAACTTATAATAAAGGATCTTTTCAATTTTAAGGTCCTTCTGCCTGACAGATACTCTGTCCTAAAAGACTCACTTTCTTCCTGGGGCTGTGGTGACAGCCTTCCAGACTACAGCATCAAATTCTATGTCTAGGGATGAGACAAGGTACCGCCTGAGTCTAGTTCCCTAAGTGTGCTTAGTGGGATGCATGCAGAAGTTCTTGTGGACCTTGGTATGGATATCTGCATGGGTCTCTGCGTAGGTGTCAATGTGTGTGTACCATCCAATTTTAAAAAGAAGAGATGGAAACCTTCCCTTTGTAAGAAAGGATCTGTTAGAAGCAGATTCACTCCACAGTGACTTGCAATACAAACTATATAGAACAGAAATCACAATGGTTGATCCTATTTTTTAACCTTTAGTGTATGTCAGTATGCACATTTGAAAATTTCTGCATACAAGGTAATCACATCACTAACCATACTTGCAAACATGAATATTGTGCACACACAGGTATGTGCCTGTGACAAGAGACAGAAATGCAGCCAGCTCCTTTTACTTCCTGAATATATGTTTTAAGAAGCTAAGATTTCCTCCAAAGTGCGTGTATTGTGTGTGAGTTTTCTCTCCTTGCATGACTGAGACTTGTGAGACCCAGGCATGTGAATGAAACCCACTCAATGGTAGAAACCTTGAAACCAGTCCAGGGTGCTTCAGCACACGTGCAGAAGGATTTACAATAGGCCCTTGGACTGCACAGCAGCCTGCCTACAAAGGCCTGATTGATTCTCACAGCACATGGTAGGGCCTCAAGTCTCCCAGTCACTAGCATGTTTTGAGGTAGATGGTGGCAAATGCTGGGCAAGAGCATTGTAGAGAGCTGACACACGGGACACTTGCCCTTTCTAGCATCCGGCTCACTCACACGAGTCACAGCACACTTTATGCATATCCCCAAACAGAGCATGCGACAGGTATGGAGGACCAATCCAACCGATTCTACTAGAGAGTCTGGGAAGCAACTGAGAGGGAAAGAGAACCCATCCTGATTTCCATCACCACTCCCATCTACTCGAATCAAATCTGCTGCAACAAAGGCAGCAAGGACTTTGTATCAGGTGCACTAGGGGGGATGGTTGTCATTAATCCCCCCCATGAGACACCATGGTGCCACTCAAAACAGAGACCTCTGAGCAATCCTGGACTTGTCACACTGAATCAACACTGGATGTTGCTCCATTCCTTCCAATGGTATGTGACAACAGCGGTTTTCATTGCTGGATTAGAAGATTACACAGAGAGTCTGTGGTCACTGGCCATGATCTGCATCTCTAAGGTCCAGGATCTAAGACGAGCTACAGTGGTGTTTCCCAGCACATCCCATCCCTTCAATAGCCATCAATTCAATTGAATCACACCAACATTTTCCCCCTAGCTTTAGGCCATTCATCTCGGAAGGTGCCAATTGTCCTTCCCCTGAAGTCTTTAATGAACCCAAGAACCCAGGAAGGGAATGATTGCCAGGCATGACCCCACACACCTATCACTCCTGTGCCCAGAGAGAGAAGCAGGAGGCCTGTGAGCTCAAGGTTTAAACAGGATGCCATCTGCCTCCAAGAAAGAAAAGAGAAAGGGTGCTAGATCCTTTGTCTTTAAATCAATATAGCTCTTCTCACCCATGAGCACAGTGTAAAGACTTGGCAAATGTAAAACTGCCCACTTCCTTCATGCTGCCAGGTCCCATCACAGAGCATAGAAAGATCTATCTGACCGGCAAGCATGGTGTCCACCTTGCACTGTTGCCACTGAGGTAAAGTGTGGGATTTGCTTACCTGGGATTCTGGAACCCTCAGACTGAAAGAACGTGGCCATTTCCTGTTTTCCTCACACCATGCAAGCACCAGGTTTGTTTTGCTGGGACGTGTGACTATGTGGTGGCAGCCATTGTTGTCTTCCACAGAAATGGCGGTGCCTTGTCAGCCTGCCCGTGCCATGATGTTTTAATGTGTGGACGGGAGAGATGTCTTTAACACTTGGAGGCACTGAAGATCAGAGTGGGGATGACAGTAAATCATGTTTCTAATCTGTGGCTCCTCATGTGACTACTGATGTCTGAAGACATCACGGGCGGCCCTATTCTCTACCTCTCCTCTTTCCTGTTATGTAGACGGTGCCATCACATATTGATACAGCAAAAGTAACTTATGCCTTCAAATCAGACAGCTGCAGACCTCAAGGAGAGAAAATCACCCTGTGAACCAGCCAAGTGAAACAGGATCATCTCCACTCGTGTAGTAAGAGCATGAATCTAGTTGTCCCACCTTTGACTTTACAAGTCCAGATTACCCAGAAGCCTCTAAATCCTCTTTCCCTAGAAAGGCTGGCTTCACACACCATATCATACAATGCAATGTTTGCAGTTCTAATGTGTGATGGACACTTTTCCCCCTGTGGACAGCAGAGAGTAAGGATTCATTGATGCACAGTCCTTGTCTGACACAGCTGGCCTCAGCCACAGAAAGTCATGGCATTTCTGGAGACCTGGCTACCAATGTCTGTCTACACATCTAAACCATGTTGCTCTTTGAAACACAATTGTTCCCACACACATCACCTTTAATGGAGTGGATGTCAATTTGCTGGAATCATGAACAAGTGAT
>JADRCH010006641.1:0-54264 GCA_019843965.1 Rhynchomys soricoides
AAAAAAAAACAAAACCCCACCAGATCTATTACAGCAGATAAACAACTTCAACAAAGTGGCTGGATACAAAATAACTCAACCAAATCGGTAGCCTTCCTTTGAAGGATAAACAGGCTGAGAAAGAAATTAGGGAAATGACACCCTTCACAATTGTCACAAACAATATACAATATCTTGGTGTGACTCTAACCAAACAAGTGAAAGATCTGTATGACAAGAATTTCAAGCCTCTGAAGAAAGAAATCGAAGAAGATCTCAGAAGATGGAAAGATCTCCCATGCTCATGGATTGGCAGGATTAATATAGTTAAAATGGCCATCCTGCCAAAAGCAATGTACAGATTCAATGCAATCCCCCATCAAAATTCCAACTCAATTCTTCACAGACTTAGAAAGGGTGATTCTCAAATTCATATAAAATAACAAAAAACCCAGGATAGCAAAAACTATCCTCAACAATAAAAGGTCTTCTGAAGGAAATCAGCCTACCTGACCTCAAGCTGTACTACAGAGCAGTAGTGATAAAAACTGCATGGTAGTGGTACAGTGACAGGCAAGTTGATCAATGGAATAGAATCAAAGACCCAGAAATGAATCCACACACATATTGTCACTTGATCTTCGACAAAGGAGCTAAAACCATACAGTGGAAAAAAGACAGCATCTTCAACAAATGGTGCTGGATCAACTGGCAGTCTACATGTAGAAGATTGCGAATTGATCCATTCCTATCTCCCTGCCCAAAGCTCAAGTCCAAGTGGATCATGGATCTTCACATAAAACCAGATACACTGAATCTAATAGAAGAGAAAGTAGGGAAGAGTCTCGAACACTTGGGCACAGGGGAAATGTTCTTGAACAGAACACCAATGGCTCGTGCTCTAAGGTCAAGAATTGACAGATGGGACCTCACAAAATTACAAAGCTTCTGTAAATCAAAGGACACCGTAATTAGGGCAAAACTGCAACCTACAGATTGGGAAAAGATCTTTACCAATCCTACATCTGATAGAGGGCTAATATCCAAGTATACAAAGAAATCAAGAAGCTAGACTCCAGAGATACAAATAACCCTATCAAAAAATGGGGAAGTGAGCTAAACAGAGAATTCTCAACTGAGGAAACTCGAATGGCCGAGAAGCACCTAAAAAAATGTTCAACCTTAGTCATCAGGGAAATGCAAATCAAAACCACCCTGAGATTCCACCTCACACCAGTCAGAATGGCTAAGATCAAAAACTCAGGTGACAGCAGATGTTGGCGAGGATGTGGAGAAAGAGGAACACTCCTCCATTGCTGGTGGGAATGCAAATTGATACAACCTCTCTGGAAATCAGTTTGGCAGACCCTCAGAAAATTGGACATTATACTACCTGAGGACCCAGCTATTCCACTCCTGGGCATATACCCAGAAGATACTCCAACATGTTATAAAGACACATGTTCCACTATGTTCACAGCAGCCATATTTATAATAGCCAGAAGCTGGAAACAACCCAGATGTCCCTCTACAGAGGAATGGATACAGAAAATGTAGTACATTTACACAATGGAATACTACTCAGCTATTAAAAACAATGACTTCATGAAATTCGTAGACAAATGGATGGATCTTGAAAACATCATTCTGAGCCAGATAACGCAGTCACAAAAGAATGAACATGGTATGTTCTCACTGTTAAGTGGTTATTAGCCTAAAAGTTTGAAATACCCAAGAGTCACTTCACAGGAACAGTAGTACTGAGTACGAGGTCCCAGATGGAGGGCTTGGAGAAAGGGCTGAAGGAGCTGAGGGAGTGTGCAGCCCGAGGGAGGTAGCAACACTGGCAACTGGCCTGACCCCCCATACTTCTGGAGACTGATCCACCAACTAAAGAATACACATGGAGGGACCCATAGTGCTGGCCACAAAGACTGCAGAGGAGGGTCTTGTTACCCGTCCGGGGGAGGAGAGGCCCTTGGGCCTGAGGGTGTTCTATCCCCCAGTATAGAAGAATGTCAAGGAGGGAAGACTAGAGTGGGTGAGGGGTGGGGTGGGGAGGTGGGTTGGAGAATATCCCCATAGAGGCAGGGGGAGGGCAGAGGGAATGGGGAGGTTCCAAAGGGGAGATCTGGAAAGGGGGAAACATTTGAAATGTAAATAAAATATGAAAATAAAAATTAAAAAAAAAAAGAAAGAAAGATCTCCCATGCTCATGGATTGGCAGGATTAATATAGTTAAAATGGCCATCCTGCCAACAGCAATGTACAGATTCAATGCAATCCCCATCAAAATTCCAACTCAATTCTTCACAGACTTAGAAAGGGCGATTCTCAAATTCATATAAAATAACAAAAAACCCAGGATAGCAAAAACTATTCTCAACAATAAAAGGACTTCTGGGAGAATCAGCCTCCTTGACCTCAAGCTGTACTCAGAACAGTAGTGATAAAAACTGCATGGTATTGGTACAGCGACAGGCAGGTAGATCAATGGAATAGAATTGAAGACTCAGAAATAAACCCACACACTTATGGTCACTTGATCTTTGACAAAGGAGCTAAAACCATCCAGTGGGGAAAAACAGCATCTTCAACAAATGGTGCTGGTTCAACTGGCGGTCTACATGTAGAAGACTGTGAATTTACCCATTCCTATCTCCCTGTGCAAAGCTCAAGTCCAAGTGGATCAAGGTCCTCCACATAAAACCAGATACACTGAATCTAATAGAAGAGAAGGTTGGGGAAAGTCTCGAACACATGAGCACAGGGGAAAAGTTCCTGAACAGAACACCAGTGGCTTGTGCTCTAAGATCAAGAATCTACAAATGGGACCTCATAAAATCACAAAGCTTCTGTAAGGCAAAGGACACTCTAAATAGGACAAAATGGCAACCTACAGATTGGGAAAAGATCTTTACCATTCCCACATCTGATATAGGGCTAATATCCAATGTATACAAAGAATTCAAGAAGCTAGACTCAAGAGATCCAAATAACCCTATCAAAAAATGGGTAACAGAGCTAAACAGAGAATTTCCTTTTTTTTTTTTTTTTTTTTTTTTTTTTTTAGAATTTTCAACTGAGGAAACTCGAATGGCTGAGAAGCACTTAAAGAAATGTTCAACATCCTTAGTCATCAGGGAAATGCAAATCAAAACAACCCTGAAATTCCACCTCTCACCAGTCAGAATGGCTAAGATCAAAAACTCAGGTGACAGCAGATGTTGGCGCGGATGTGCAGAAAGAGGAACACTCCTCCATTGCTGGTGGGATTGCAAGCTGATACAACCTCTCTGGAAATCAGTTTGGTGGACCCTCAGAAAAATAAACAAAATACACCTGAGGACCCAGCTATTCCACTCCTGGGCATATACCCAGAAGATGCTCCAACATGTAATAAAGACATATGCTCCACTATGTTCATAGCAGCCATATTTATAATAGCCAGAAGCTGGAAATGACCCAGATGTCCCTCAACAGGGGAATGGATACAGAAAATGTGGTACGTTTACACAATGGAATACTACTTAGCTATTAAAAGCAATGACTTCATAAAATTTTTAGGCATATGGATGGAACTTGAAAATATCATCCTGAGCGAGGTAACTCAGTCACAAAAGAATGAACACAGTTATGTACTTACTGAGAAGTGGTTATTAGCCCCAAAGTTCGGAATACCCCAGAGATACTTCACAGCAACTGTAGGGCTGAGTGTGAGGTCCCAGATGGAAGAGTTGGAGAAGGAACTGGAGGAGCTTAGGGAGTTGGCAGCCCCATGGAGGGAGCACCAGTGTCCACTGGCCTGATCTCCCAATGCTACAGGAGACTGGATCACCAACAAAAGAATACACATGGAGGGACACCTGGTGCTGGTCACATATGTGACAGAGGAGGGTCTTGTTTGCCATCAGGAGGAGGAGAGGCCCTTGGGCCTGAGGGTATTAGATCCCCCAGTATAGGAGAATGCCGAGGAGGGAAGACAAGAGTGGGTGAGTGGGTGGGTGGGTGGGTGAATACCCCCTTAGTGGCAGCAGGAGAGGTGAGGGAATAGGGAGGTTCCAAAGGGGAGATCTGGAAATGGGGTAACATTTGAAATGTATATAAAGTATCAAAACAAAAAAAATCAAAGTTGGATGGAAATAGAGGGAGGATGGACCTGAGAAGAATTAAGAGCTCAGAAGGTTGAATATGATCAAAATACATAGTATGAAATTCTCCAATAATAAAAGTATAAAAATGTGATTTCTAAATGCCTTCATCCAGAAACCGAAGAGTGAAAGCCCTAACTCCATTGCTAGTAAGATGAAGAAACAAATGAGATCAGCCTTTTCACAACCTCTATATGGCCATCATCTTTCTAAGTCAAGATAAACAAAAGGTTAGAGAGATGACCCAGCAGATAAGCTCGCACACTGCTTTTACAAGACATAAGTTCAGTTCACAGTACCTATGACAGACAGCTCATTATTGCCTGAAACCCCAGCTTCAAAGGATCTACGGTCTTCCTGTGTCCTTTGTAGGTACCTATACTCATTTGCATGCTCACACACACACAAACACACTCACACACACACACACACACACACACATCTATGTATGCACTAACATTTGAAATGAGAGGTCAGAAGATTTGGAAAATGCCTAAGTTATTCTTTAATACAAAACACAAAACAGCATCAGTTTCCATTATCTAAGTGTCAGGTCTAGGCCTCTGCTAAAGGCTTCTCATGCATATCCAAGTAACATTTCCCCAACAACACTTGGTTATCATTATTGCCTGGACTTAAACTACAGCTCCAGTAATCCAACGAAAGGCAAAACTACTGTTAAAAGATTCCAAAGCATTACTTAAAGATGCTTAACACTTTATTGGGTGCTTAAGAAACCAGTGTAGGAAAAAGTCATTATAAGGCAGTCATTTTAGTGTGAATGTCTTTGAATGACCTGTCTGAAACTAGTGCAAACAAAAAGCCACCTCTGTCTTGAAAAAAACATCTTAATGAGGTACAAAGAAATCACATCTCATTGCAATGTTAGTGACCTGTAAGTTTTTTTTTTTAATACAATGTTACAAAATAAAGATCCTCTTCATTTTCTTCTGGAAGAATTTTGAGGTCAGAATACACCCATGGTTCTTTCATCAGAACATTCACCCTTGTTTTCTGCTTCTGATGCTCAAGCAAAGAGTTTTCTTTTACTCAGAAACCAGAAATGCCTGGGATTCATTATCAAAGTCAGTAATCCATAGTCTAGAAAGATGTAAAAACAAACAGCATTAATTCACTCATCTTTTATGGGGTGTGTGTGTGTGTATGCCTGTGTGAGTTTATGTGTGCCTTGTGTGTGCAGGTGTCTGTGGGAGTCAGAAGTCTCCAGATCCCCTGGAACCTGTGTTATGACAGTTGTGAGCAATCATGTTGGGTGCTGGGAACTGATGTTGAGTCTTCTGCAAGAGCAGCAAATGCTCTTAACTGAAGAGCCATCTCTCTAGACCCTCACCCTTTCATATGTGCTTTCAAACTTCTCATTTTCCCTCCATAATTTTTCCTAAGGACAAGTTCAAGAGATGCTGATGTGTCCTCTAATAGTGTGATATATCCATGCTATGAGATACTGTGCTGATAAATGTTTAACATCCAGACTCTTCCATAGAGACTGATCTGGAGATTGGAGAGGTCACTCAGTGGTTAAGAGCACTGGCTGCACTTGTATAGGACACGGGTTTAATTCCCCACCTTGCAGCTTACACCCATCTGTAACTCCAGTTCCAGGGAATCTCATACCATCTTCTAGACTCTACGCCAGAATATGCATGTAGGCAAATTACCCATACACATAAAAATTTAAGAGATAAGGTAAAAAGTTAATTTGTTGGTTTGCCTCTGTGTGTGTGTGTGTGTGTGTGTGTGTGTGTGTGTGTGTGTGTGTGTGCCAGAGGTCAATTATCAGGAGTCTTCAATTGTTTTCTGCCTTACATTTTTGAGACATTTTCTCTCTCCAAACCTGCCATTAAAGGACTGTCTGGCCAGTAATCTTAAAGAATCCCCCTAACTCCACCCTTCTACCTGTCCCTAAGGTTACAGAAATATGAGGCCACAATCATTTTTTATGTGGTTGTCCTTCTACTTCTGATACAAGAACTCTACTTGACTGAACCTCTTTTGCAGCTTCTGTTTTGGCCATCTCTGTACTATGACTTCTATGCCTCAACTATGGGCTATTTCAGTTTGAGGTAAACATCCAGAATGTTGATTGGAACCACTGATTACATCTAAACCTTAGGGTATTCATAGAAGACTTGGAAAAAGTTTGGGAATTTTTTTATTCAAACCCCAAACAATATTTTTTTTTATAATCTGACTTTCTGATCTTAGTTCTTTGGTTAACTGTTCTCATGCATGTGCATCCACACACATACAATCACAGTCACACTATACTATACACACACACACACATACACAACCTAGTTCCTATCTTAATTCTGTATTAGTTACTTTCCCATTATTGAAGTAAAACACCATGACCAACCAACATTCAGAAGGAAGAGACTATTTGCCTAAAACCCCTACAGTCTCAGTGAGATAAAAATTGCTCACCATGGTGACAGGGAAGAATGAAAGCAAGAGCAGGAAGTTGAGCCATATCTTAAAACACAAGCATCAAGCAGAGAAAGGTCACTGAGACTGGTTTAAACCTTTGCAACCTCCCAGTGGCATACTTTCTCCAGCAAAGTCACACCTCCAAAACCTACCCACATAGCAATATCAACTGCAGACCAAATATTCAAACATCTGAACTTATGGGAGACATTTTCATTCAAGCCATCACATTATATATATTTTTATATTTCAAGTAGTTTTGGCCTGTAGTAATGAACCATATTCCTAGGGCATATATTAACTGTAGTATACATCTTTTAAACTTTCCATGGTGATGTAGAACACTATAGAAACTTGTTTTCATAAGATCTACCACATTATCTGACCTGTATATTTTTTTCATTTCTCATGTCAAATAACAACTCTTACTTTGCAGATCAAATCTGAGGAACTGATACCTTGCCCCCAGGTGCAGAGTAAAGATGGCTGTATTAGAAACAAACTCAGGGCTGGACAACTCAGAAAATGACAGATAACTCACCTCTTTCTGCTTTGTTATGCATCCACTCCAGCTTGGTACCCTTCCAACCTTCAACCAACACCAAGTAAGAAAGATATCTTGCAGGCACTCAACATTTCCAGGGGGCAGGGGAATTTTCAAGAGTAAATCTTAAAGAAGTGAATTTGTGTCTTCTTCCATAAGAGACAACTAGACTTAAAATATTATAACCCAACATCTAATAGACATATTCATCCTGTGGCTCATGGACCACATGCAGACAATTGCAGCTAAGAAAAGGTCTAGCACAAAAGGATAAATGTGCTCAGAACAAGAATTTTTTGTAAACCAACTGCACAGTTTTATGTGTGTGTGTGTGTGTATGTGCCATGTTGTAATGTCAAAAAGTTGGAAACCCTGATGAGGTTTTGCTTTCCTAGAACTGAGTGGCTTAATAACTCCTTAGAATGATCCTGACTTGAAGGCCATGGGAGATGGCTCTCCCAGTGACGTGTTTGCTACAAGAGCATGAAGATCTGAGGTTACTTCCCACCACCCACATAAAAAAGCTGGAAATAGTGACATAGTATTATGGTCCAAGAACCAATGAAGCAGAGATTGACATGTCCCTAGCACTTGATAGAAAGCCAGCTTTACAGAATTTGTTATGGTCAGGTTCCAGTGAGAGATCCCATCTCAAAAATAACTGAGGTGGATGGCATCTGATGGTGGATGACCATTAGAGGTTGTCCTCTGGTCCCCACACTTGTGTACACAATCCATAGACACATGTGCACCTGAACCCACATACTTTCACAAAATTTTCCTTGATGTCGTATAGGTTTGAAGACCATAGGGGGAAAACAAACTGCAGAGATAATTTTTTTAAAATATTACATCTGTATGTCATACTTATAAAATACCTTATGCTTATATAAAATGCTCTGAATCACATGCTTATGTGACAAATGTGTAACATAAACCTTTATCTACAAGCAGACCACCCTACCTAACTTATCCTATCTTAAATGTCCTCAGAGCACTCACAATAGGCTCCAGGTGGGCAAAACTCAAATCATCTAGCATAAAGACCATGCTATATTAAAATGTTAAAATAGTATCACATGTGTTGGAAGAAAAAAGTGAATGACTCGGTATGCCTTCATATTGTAGATTTAACCAATCTTAAGTCGGGCTATCTGCATAAACAAAGTTATAATTTCAAGTATATTTATTTATTGTCCTTATAATAGTACCAAGTATCACCAATACTTGGACATTTACCAGTCACAGAGCAAAAAAAAAAGGCTTCACACTTAATCTAACACTTCTGCAACACAAACCCCCACCCAGTGAGAAAACATGACTTGAATGTATTTTTAATGTAAGTTAATTTTAAAAATATTTTATGGTGTGCCATCCCCAAACACCAAATAGTCCTTCAGTGAGAGGTGGAGTTTCTTGATAAGATATGCTCACTAGTGTAGCAATTTCAGGATTATTAATGATCTACTTGCATTTTGGGGGTGTATATGCAAACAGGCAGATGTCAGAGGCCAATGTCAGGTTTCATTCTTGATTTTTGTGATGGGGTCACTCATTTGTCACCCATGTGACTAGACTCGCTGCCCAGTGAACATTAAGATCCTCTTGCATTTACGTCTCCAGTACTGGATTACAATTGCAAACCCCATGCCTGAGTTTTTCATGTAGTTTCTGGGAATCCAACACTGATACTTATGCATATATGACAAGGACTCTATGGACTGAGCCATCTCCCCAGCTCTACTTTTTTATCTTTAGTTATTATATTACCTACATATTTCTGATCCCAGTTAATCCTGTCTTATTCCTAAGGACTCATCATACCAAGAACAAAGGCCAGCTCACCCAAGTACATGAAGGGAACACTTTTGCTGTTTCAGCACATCTCAGAGAAAACCATCCCACTGACTTCGAAGGTATTCCCATTTAGGTTGATCTTCATCAGGGTCTTACTCTGGATAAAGGCAGAAGAAAGGTCCTCACTACTGGCTCCAGTTATCTCACAGTCGTCTAACCTACAAGAACAGCAAAGAAAACAGTTATGTGTCAGGGTGGGAAGGAATATGCGTTTGAGGTGACTTAGTCATTTAGACTATGCTCACTCCAAAGCCTCTGTGGACAGTCTCTTAAAAGCCCACTGTTCATGACATCAAATTTCCCTTCATTGGCAGATGTGACCACATCACCCATTCTCAGTATCCATGTCTGTGGTGAACTATAGTTCAACTAATAGTCTGCTGTCCCAGCCCTTGAACCTAGGATGAAATAGGATCTTGCAGTGTGTGGTACAGTTAAACAAGAGTTGGTTAGTTCTGGACCTACACCTCAAGCACCTTGATACCTTTTGATTTGAACCACTGAGATTCATTCTACCATGAACTAAACTATGGACAGTCAAAATTCATGTGTTTAAGTCCTAATGCCCAATGTACCACAGGACTGTATTTTGAGACAGTGTCTTCACAGAGCCAACTAAGTTAAAATGAGGATAATCAGTTGGGATCTAATCTTGTATAACTATGAAGACACATGGAGAAAACAAACATTTTCAAATCAATGAAAAAAGCCTGGAACATACTCTTTGTCTTGGTCCTCTAAAGGACCATCCCTGTTGATAGCATAATCTACAATCTAGCCTCTGAAATAGTGTTTATCAATAAATCTCCACTATATGAACCACTCAATATATTTTTGTCATGGCAGCCAAATCATTTACCACATCAGTTAGTCCACTCAAATAAGTCAATGAGATGTGGTCTAGTCACTCCTGTCATCTCCAGTGGACATCCATACATGCATTCACCCAACCATCTATGTATGCATCCAGTATCCATATATGCTCCCATCCAAGTAAGAGCTATCTATTTATGCAGGCTTCTATTCATGAAGACAAGCATACATCTATACTTGCAACCATCAATCACCCACCCATCCACCCATGCATCTATCCGTCCTACCATCTATGCATGTATCTGGTATCCATATATGCTCCTGTCCAAGAAAAAGAACAGTTCACAGTTGTGAACTGCCATGTGGGAGCTGGGAATTCAACCTGGATCGTCTGAAAGAGCAGACAACACTCTTAACTACTAAGCCACCTCTTCAATCCCCTATGGAGTTTTAAATTTCCCTTTCTGCACATTAATTGCCCACCTTTTGTCATCCTCAAAGCCAGATATAACCTTGATGACACCCACCCAAGATCCTCTAAGTGGCAGTTGGGATGTTTTATAGCATCACACAGCAGCTTCACACCAGCATCTTCTAGCTTATTGTTTGAAATATGTAGGCACTTCAGGTTCTGGTTGTTTCTCAAGACTTCAGCCATGTCTTGGCAGCCACTAGAGGTAATGAGACAATATGTCATACTGCAAGAGAAAAATCACAATACAGTGGTTACTCCCTGATTTGAAGAGGAAGCATTTCACAAGGCTCAATGGTACCTGAAACTGAAGACAACACTCAGTGATTCAGAAAAAATCATCTTCTCATTGGTCAATAGACAATAAAAATTAAGTAAACCAGGCACACTCAGATACTCAACATTGCATAGAAGATTAACTACACTACACAGTAATGAAAGTAAAGACAGGGGGCTAGAGAGGTGGCTTAGAGGTTAAGAGCACACTTTTCTTGCAGAAGAGCCAGGTTTGATAGCCAGAATCCATGTCAGACAGCTTACACACACCTATAACTCCAGTTCCAGGGGATCAGATTCCCTCTTGCAGCCTCCTCAGGCACTTGCACACACACTCAGAAACACACACACACACACACATTAGATGAAGCAAAAAATCTTTTTAACGTTGAAATAATATTGTTAAATAATACTCTTGAGCAATAATTGACTATAGTTAACTCAAATGAAAATGAAGTAAGGCACTGTGGGTACCCCACAATGTGGGTAAGGCAGAGATGGGAGTGACTACTCTACAGCTTTCAAGGTTCATACTGTACATCAAGGGAAGAAAGATGATATGATGTCTCATTGTAGCCCAGTATGGCCAAACCAACAAACCAAATATTGCACATAAAACATAGATTCTATTTTGTGTTGGCCAACCCTAGAGCATGGGTGATATACTAAGTTTCATTCCATTGGAGAAAATTGATGTTTGCTCTCCCAATGGATTTTTAAATACATAGTATTTTTAGAGACATCAAGTGGTTTATACTTTTGAACTACTTTTTCATTATTCTTTAAAGTGCTGCTGAATCATAGATACTATTAATGTTTTTAAAATATATCCTATATGGAGAACACCAGCTTGTCTGCTCCTCTGATGACACCAAAGTCTGCAGGTCTCACAGGAGTTTGCATGCAGGGAAATAAGTAAGGGACCCTCCCAAACAACTGCAGCATCTGTAAACCCCAAGGATCCCAGCAGACTTAGTACCCAACACCCTTCAAATCCCTCACCCCACCCCACCCCAAATTCCACTCCCCTACCAGCCTGTGCCTTCTGCCGGGGCAGATCACCAGCTTGTATGCTCCTCTGAAAACAGCACAGTCTAAATGCCTCCAAGGAGTTCCACTACAAGGAAACTGACCCAGTGGTCTAAAGGTCTCACTGGAGTTCTGCTGCACACAGGGTAACAGACCTCACAGTCTGAAAGCCTCCCAGGAGAACAGCTACATGCAGGGCAACAGCTTGATTGCTCCTCTGAAGACATAACAGTCTGAAGGCCTCCCAGAAGATCTCCTTCAGCCAGGACAAGAGATCAGCAGCTTATCTGTTCCTCTGAAGACCCCAAAGTCTGAAGGTCTCCCAAGAGAGCCTCTGCATCCAGGACAACAGGTCACTTGCATACATACCCCTATGAAGACACCACAGTCTGAAGGCCTCACAGGAGATCTGTTACAGCAAGGGCCACAGGCCTCTCAGGAGACCTGCTCCAACCTAGGCACACAGAAGGCAGGCTCAAGACAGAGACACCCAGACCAGTCAACACAGGAGATAGCCAGATGGTGAGAGGTAAGCACAAAACCATAAGCAACAGAAGTCAATATACTTTGTCATCATCAGAACCCAGTTTTCCCTCCACAGGAAGCCCTGGATACACCAACATACCTGAAAATCAGGAAGATTGCCTAAAATTTTATCTCATGAAGATAATAGAGTCCTTTGAGGGGGATATAAATAACTAACTGAAAGAAATACAAGAAAATATACATAAAGAGAGAAACCCCTAAAGAGGAAACAAATATCTTAAAGAAATACAGGAAAACATAATAAAACAGGTAAAGGAATTGAACGAAGTGGTCCAAGACCTAAAAGTAGAAGTAGAGACAATAAAGAAAACACAAATGTAGGCAAACCTTGCAAAGGAAAACCTAGAAAAGAGATCAAGAATTACAGATGTTAGCATCACTAACAGAATATAAGAGATAGAAGAGAGAAACTCAGGTATAGAAAATACCTTAGAGGAAAGTGACACCAACAGTCAAAGGAAATTCAAAACATAAAAACCTCCTAACCCAATACATCCAGGAAATCCAGGACACAAAGAAAAGACCAAATACAAGATAATAGGAATAAAGGAGAGCTAAGATTCGCAGCTCAAAGGGCCCAAAAACATCTTCAACAAAATCTTAGAAGAAAATTTTCCCAACCTAAAGAAAGAGATGACCATAAATGGAAAATAGGACTGTAGAACACCAAATAGATTGGACAAGAAAAGAAAATCCTCTTGCCACATAATAAGCAAAATACCAAATGCAAAAGAAAAAAAAAGAATATTAAAAGCGGCAAGGGAAAAAGGCCAAGTAACATATGAAGGCAGACATATCAGAATTACACCAGACTTCTCAAAAGAGACACTAAAAGCCAGAAGAGCCTGAACATAGGTCATGCACACCCTAAGAGAACACAAATGCCAGCCCGGGCTACTATACCCAGCAAAACCCTCAATCAACTTAGATGGAGAAACCAAAATATTACAGGACAAAACCAAATTCAAACAATATCTATCTACTAATCCAGCCCTACAGAGGATTCTAGAAGGAAAACTCCAACACAAGGAGGGTACCTACACCAAAGAAAAAGCAAGATATTAATCATCTCACAACAAAGCCAGAAAGAGAGAATCACATGCACATAATGCCACCTACAATAACAAACATAACAGAATCTAACAATCATCTGTCTTTAATATCTGTAAATATCAACACACTCAACTCCCCAATAAAAAATACATAAGCTAACAGACTGGATACATGAACAGGATCCAAGATTTTGCTGCATACAATAAACTCACCTCGATATAAAAGACAGACACTACCTCAAAGTAAAAGGCTACAAAAAGTCTGCCAAGCAAATAGTCCCAAGAAACAAGCTGAAGTTACCATCCTAATATCCAATAAAATAGACTTTCAACAAAAACTTTTCAAGAGAGGTAGTAAAGGATACTTTATATTCATCAAAGAAAAAAATCAACCAAGAGAAAGTCTCAATTCTGAACATCTATGCCCCAAATGTAAGGGTACCAACATTCATAAAGAAACTTTACTAAAACTCAAAACACACATTGAACCACACACAATAATAGTGGGAGACATCAATACCCCATTCTCACTAATGGACAGGTCATTGAAACAGAAACTAAACAGAGACACAGTGAAACTAATAGAGGTTATGAACCAAATGGATTCAATATATCTACCGAACATTTCACCCTAAAACAATGATTATATATTCTTCTCATCACCTCATGGTACCTTCTCCAAACTGACCATATAATCAGCCACAAAACAAGCCTCAACCAATACAAGAAGATTGAAATAATCCCATGCATCCTATCATATCACCATGGCCTAAGACTGTTTCTCAATAACAAAAAAATAAAAAAGAAAACCCACAAACCCATAGAAACTGAACAACTCTCTACTCAATGATAATATTGTCAGGGAAGAAATAAAGAAAGAAATTAAAGACTTACTGAAACTCAGTGAAAATGATGACACACCACATCCAAACTTATGGAATACAATGAAAGCAATGCTAAGAGGAAAATTCATAGCACTAAGTGTCCTGGTAAAGAAATTGGAGAGATCCTACACTAGCAACTTAACAGCATACCTGAGAGCTCTAGAACAAAAAGAAGCAAACACACCCAAGGGATGTAGATGGCAGGAAATAGTCAAACTCAGGTCCAAAATCAACTGAATAGAAACAAAGAGAATTGTACAAAGAATCAACAAAACCAAAACTGGTTCTTTTGATAAAATCAACAAGAGAGAGAAAACCTTAGCCTAAATAACTAAAGGGCACAGAGACAGTACACAAATTAACAAAATAGAAATGATACGAGACATATAACAACAGAAAGTGAGGAAATTCAAAATATAATCAAATCCTACTACAAAAGCCTATACTTAGCAAAACTGGAAAATCTAGGTGGATTTTCTAGACAGATACTATGTACCAAAGTTAAATCAAGAGCAGGTAAACTATCTAAACTGTCCCATATACCCTAACAAAATATAAGAAATCATTAAAAACCTCTCAACCAAAAAACGCCCAGAGCCAGATGGCTTTAGTGTAGAATTTTGCCAGACCTTCAAAGAAAAGCTAATACCAATACTCCTCAAACTATTCCATAAAATAGAAACAGAAATAATACTACCCAATTGATTCTATGACACCACAATTATTCTGATACCTAAACCACAAAAGCACCCAACCAAAAAAAAAAAAAAAAAAACTTCGCTTATGATATCGATGCATAAATACTCAATACAATTCTCACAAACTGAATCCAAGAACAAATCAAAACCATAATTCATTATGATCAAGTAGGCTTCATCCCAGGAATGCAAGGTTGGTTCAATATAGGAAAATCCTTTAATGTAATCTGCTATATAAACAAACTCAAAGAAAAAAATCACAAGATCATCTAATTAGATGCTGAAATAGCATTTGACAAAATAGAACACCCCTTCATGTTAAAAGTATTGGAGAGATTACAAATTCAAGGCCCATACCTAAATATAATAAAAGCAATATACAGCAAACCAACAGCCAATATCAAATTAAATGGAGAGATACTTGAATCAATCCCACTAAAATCAGGAACAAGACAAGGATGCTTACTCTCCCCATATCTATTCATTATAGTACTGGAAATTTTAGCCAGAGCAATAAGAGAACAAAAGGAGATCAAGGAGATCCAAACTGGCAAAGAAGAAGTCAAAGTATCACTATTTGCAGATAGTATGATAGTACATATAGGTAACCCCAAAAATTCTACAAGAGAACTTCTACAGTTGATAAACAACTTCAGCAAAGTTGCTTTGCTGAAGTTGTTATAACTTCAGCAAAAGTTATAAAATTAACTTTGATAACTTTTTTTTGTTTGATATAAAATTAAAAATAATAAATCAGTAAACAAAATAAAGATAAATCAGTAGCCTTCCTTTATATAAATGGTAAATGGCTGACAAAGAAATTAGTATACTAGAACCCTTCAAAATAGTCACAAATAATATAAAATATCTTGGAATGACTCTAACCAAACAAGTGAATTATCTGTATGACAAGAACTTCAAATCTCTCAAGAAAGTTGAAGAAGACCTCAGAAAATGGAGAGATCTCCCATGCTCAGGAATTGGTAGAATTAACATAGTAAAAATGGCCATCTTACCAAAGGCAACCTACAGATTCAACACAATCCCCATCAATATCCCAGCACAATTTTCAAAGACATGGAAAGAGCAATTCTCAAACTCATCTGGAAAAAAAAAAAAACAAAATAGTAAAAGCAATTCTTAACAATAAAAGAACTGCTAGGGGAATCGCCACCCCTGACCTCAAGCTGTACTACAGAGCACTAGTGATAAGAAAAACTGCATGGTATTGGTACAGAGAGAGACAAGTTGATCAATGAAACAGAATTGAAGACCCAGAAATAAAACCACACACTTACAGACACTTGATCTTTGACAAAGAAGCCAAAAATATACAATAGAAAAATGAAAGCATCTTTATTATATGGTGGTGGTCTAACTGGCAGTCTGAACATAGAAAAATAAAAATAGATTCATATTTGCCATCTTCAACAAAGCTTAAGTCCAAGTTGACCAAGGACCTCAACATAAAACCAGATACACTGAATCTAATAGAAGAGAAAGTGGGAAAAAGCCTCAAACTCATTGAATGTGAGTGGGGGGAGAATTTCCTAAACAGAACTACAATGGTTCATGCTCTAAGATCAGGAATTGGCAAAATGGGACCTCATGAATCTGAAAAGCTTTGGTAAGGCAAAGAAAATAGCCAATAGGACAACTTGGTAACCTACAGATTGAGAAAAAATCTCCACTAACCCCACATCTGAGAGAGGGCTAATATTCAAAATATATAAAGAACTCAAGAAGCTAACCACCCCAAAACCCAACAACCCAATAAAAAAAAATGGGATATAGAACTAAACAGAGAATTCACAACAGAGGAATTTCAAAGGGCTGAGAATCACTTAAAAGAAATGTTCAAAGACCATAGTGATCAGGAAAATGCAAATCAAAATGACCCTGAGATTCCAACTAACACCAATCAGAATGGCTAAGATGAAAAACTCAGGTGACAGCAGATGCTGGCAGGAGGTGGAGAAAGAGGAACACTCTTCCATTGTTGGTGGGATTGCAAAGTGGTACAACCTCCCTGGCAATCAGTCTGGAGGTTCTTCAGAAAATTGGAAATAGATCTACATGAAGACCCAGTTATACAATTCTTGGGCATATACCCAAAAGATACCCCATCACAGCAGAGGGGAACATGTTCCACTAGTTCTTATATGTGATAGCCAGAAGCTGGAAACAACCCAGATCTCCAAGAACAGAAGAATGGATACAGAAAATGTGGTTCATTTACACAATGGAATACTACTCAACTATTAAGAATAAGGATATCATGAGTTTTGCAGAAAAATAGATGGAACTAGAAAATTTCATCCTGAGTGAGATAACTCAGACCCAAAAGGACATGTGTGGTATATACTCACTAATAAGCAGATATTAGCCAAAAGTGCAGAATACACAGGATACAATCCACAGAACACAAGAAGGTTAACAAGCTGAAGGGCCCAAGTAAGGATGCCTCAATCCCACTTGGGAGGAAGAAGAAAGCAATCACAGTGGGTAGAGGGAGGGGAGAGATCTGGGTGCAAAGGATACAGAGGGAGGAAAAGGGCAACATGATCAGGTATTGGAGGCAGAATAGGACTGAAGAACTGAGGGCCAGCAGATAGAATTGAAACAGGAAATCTCAGAGGTAGGAGTTGGGGAGACCTAGAATGAGACCTGGGAGGTGAGAGATGCTCAGAACTAAAAAGAGGGACCTTAGATTAAATGCCCAACAGTGGGGAGAGGAAACCTGTAGAGTCCATCTCCAGTAGAAAGTGGAGAGATGGGGTTGCCATCCCACAGTTAAAAACTCTTACAGAGATTTGTCCCTGTCTAAAATAATTGCAGGGAAACAAATGGATAAGAGCTGAGGAAAGAAGGTCCAATGACAGGCCCAAAGTGGAATCCAACTCAAGGGGAGGCTCCAAGGCCTGATACTATTACTGACGCTATGGTGTGCTTACAGACAGGAGCCTAGCATGGCTGCCTTCCAAGAAGCCCAACAAGCAGCTGAAAGAATCAGAATGGACAGAAGCTAGGGACCCTGGTGATTGATTAGGGAATGGCTGGAAGAAGCCGAGGAGTAGGGTGACTCCATAGGAAGACCAACAGTCTCAACTAACTTAATCCCCTGAGATCTCTCAAACACTGAGCCAACAACCAGGCAGCATACACCAGCTGATATGAGGCTCCAAAACATATACAGCAGAGAACTGCCTGGTCTGGCCTCAGTGAGAGAAGAAGCACCTACTCCTTGAGAGGCATAAGGCCCAGGAAGTTCAGAGGTCTGGTAGGGTGGTAGTTGAGGGTGGGGACATCCTCTTGGAGACAGGGGGTGTGAGGAGTTATGTAATGAGGAACAATGAGAGGGCACACTGGGAGGGGGATAGCAATTGAACTGTAAAAAAGAGATTAAAGAATAATATTTTAAAATAAATTTAAAAAAAGGAAAGAAATAATGCTGAAATGGTACTGTTCTATATAAATTACATATGGCACATCTACATATATATGTATATACATATAAAAGGTATAAGACACTGTATATATAGAAACAATGTATATAGTTATAAGCTCCTAATATATGTTGTATAATTTCAGTGGCTTTTTATACATCTTTATTTTTCTTATTTAAAATTGACATCTAAATGTCTTGATTACTAAAATATAAAAGGTATAATTTAAAACATTTAAAAGTAACATTGCACAATGCAAAAATAAAAACTGATATTTGTAGTTACTTTAAAAAATATATATCCTATATGTATCTTAGTGGGTTTTGGAAAGCAATTAATACACAGAAAACACATTCTACATTGTGTTTCATTTTTTTCCTTATCCCCTTTCTAGAAAGGACAAAAATATTGTGACTCTGAGATTTCACAACAGACAAGATAACAGTGTTCTACCAAGTCCCATACAACTGCATTTCTCACCAAAAGCCATTTGATCTTGGAATACTAATCCACTTGGCATGATCAAAACAACAACCATACTAAACTATTCAAATACTTCTAGATTTAGGATTTGAAATCAAGAGTTCTGACATTTATTTTTCAATTACTGTTACACTGCTGCTTATTCTTTCCAAAGTAGAATTTTGATGCACACAAATTAATCACCACACAAATTTTTGAACCCCCTCTTCAATGTCTTACTCTTTGTTTGGACTTGAAATGTCACCAGTAGGCTACTGCATTTAAACACTTATTCCCCAGATGTAGGCACTCTTTTGGAAAGTTGTGAGATCTCTGGAATATTTGGGGTCTAATGGGTAGATATGGCTATTGGGTGTAGGCTTCAGGATTATATCTTAGACCCTGATTTTTGTTCTACACTCTGTTTCCTGATCCACAAAGATAAAAATTTTTATCAACACTACTACCACCATGAGGCCACTGTAACTATACATTTTTCTCTCACAGTGGAGATTAGAACATTCCATAACATGACTTATAATGAATCCTATATCCCTTAAGTTGCTTACGTTAGATACGTCATCACAGTCACAATGATAAAACAAACAAACAAACAAACAAAAACACACACACAAAAAAAAAACCACTGTGGCCAGGGACCTAAGCCTGTGCCACAGGCCTCCATACCCGATTAGCGCCTGGAGAAAGTTAGCCTCCCAGGAGTGTGGACAAGCCTGTGAGCGGAGACAAGACCAGCACCTCTGCTCAGAGAGACCTGACTGGAACCCTCAGGACACAGGGACCAAGGAGCAGCCTGGGAAAGGAGAATTTCGGTTTCCATCTGTGGCAAAGGGACCTGAGCATGTGCCATAGGGCTCCATACCAAAATAGTGCTGGGAGAAAGGTAGCCTCCCAGGAGTGTGGACAAGCCTGTGAGCAGAGGTAAGACAAGTACTTCTGATCAGAGGACTCCACCTGGAACCCTCAGGACACAGGGACTGATGAGTGGCCTTCCAGTTTCCTTCGGTGGCCAGGGAGCTGATCTTGTGTCACAGGGCTCCATTCTCAAATAGTGTCAAGAAACAGCTGGTCTCCCAGGAGTGCTGACACACCTTCAAGCACAGGCAAGACCACCAATACTGTTTGAATTCCTGGACCAAGAGGGATCCTTGCAGATACATCAGGACACAGGAACCAAGAAAGAGCTGGGGACAGGATGCTTCTGGTTTCTGTCTGCACCGCAGAGCTGACCCTGTACCACAGCTCTCCAAATCCAAACTCTGCTCAGAGAGAGCTGGTTTCCAAGGAGTACTGACACAGAGGCTTGCAGGAGGGAAAAGCCAGTCAGAGAAAGCAAGACCAGATACCACCTGAGATGACCAGTTGGCAAAAGGCAAGAGAAAGAACATATGCAAAAAAAACCAAGGTTACTTGGCATCATCAGAACTCAGTTCTCCCACTGCAGTGAGCCCTGAATACCCCAACATGCCAGAGAAGCAAGACTCAGATTTAAATTTATATCTCATGATGATGATAGAAGACTAAGAAGGAACTAAATGACTCCCTTAAAGAAATACAAGAGAACACAGGTAAACAGCTAGAAGCCCTTAAAGAGGAAATACAAAAATCCCTTAAAGAATTACAGGAAAACACAAACAGGCAAAGGAAATGAACAAACCCATCCAATAGCTAAAAATGGAAATAGAAACAATAAAGAAATCACAAAGGGAGACCACCCCGGAGTTAGAAAACCTAGGAATGAGATCAGGAGTCATAGATGCAAGCATCACCAACAGAATACAAGAGATAAAAGAGAAAATCTCAGGTGCAGAAGATACCATAGAACACATTGACACAATAGTCAAAGAAAATGCAAAATAGAAAAAGCTCCTAACCCAAAACATGCAGGAAATCCAGAACAAAATGAGAAGGCCAAACCTAAGGATAATAGGTATAGAAGAGAGTGAAGATTCCCAACTTAAAGGGCTAGTAAATATCTTCAACAAAATTATAGAAGAAAACTTCCCTAACATAAAGAAAGAGATGAACATAAACATTCAAGAAGCATACGGAACTCCAAATAGACTGGACCAGAAAAGAAATTCCTCCCATCACATAATAGTCAAAACACCAAATGCACATAACAAGGGAAGAATATTAAAAGTAGTAAGGGAGAAAAGTCAAGTCACATATAAAGGCAGACCTATAAGAATTAAACCAGACTTCTCACCAGAGACTGTGAAAGCTAGAAGATCCTGGGAAGATCTCATACAGACCCTAAGAGAATGCAATTGCCACCCAGGCTGATATACCCAGCAAAACTCTCAATTACTGTAGATGGTGAAACCAAGATATTCTATGACAAAAGCAAACTTACACAATGTATTTCCACAAATCCAGCCCTATAAAGGATAATAGATGGAAAAGGCCAACACAAGGAGGGAAACTACACCCTAGAAAAGGCAAGAAAATAATCTTCTTTCAACAAACCCAAAAGAAGATAGACATACAAACATAAAAATAACATCAAAAATAACAGGAAGCATCACTATTCCTTAATATCTCTTAACATCAATGGACTCAATTACCCAATGAAAAGACATAGACTGGGCAGTGACTGAGGAACAGCCGGGAGGTAAGAGGCTGTCTGCTTCTACCTGTGGCAGGAGACCTTTGCCTGGGACACCAGGCCTCCATTGCCAACCAGCGCAGGGAGAAAACGACCTGCCTGCCCACTTCTGTGGAAAAGCCAGCAACAGGAGGACTCCAGACACAGGGTCTGAGGAACAGCCAAGAAAGAGAACTGGTCTCCAAGGAACACTGACAGCTGGGCCTGTAGGAAAGACAAGCCACAGTCAGAGAGAGAAAGAAAAGCTAACACCAGAGATAACCAGTTAGCGAAAGGCAAGGGCAAGAACACAAGGAACAGAAACCAAGACTACTTGGCTTCATCAGAACCCAGCTATCCCACCACAGCCAGCCCTGGATACTCCAACACAGCAGAAAAGGAAGACTCAGACTTAAAATCACATATCAAGAGGATGATATATTTTAAGAAGGAAATAAATAATTCCCTTAAAGAAATACAAGAGAACACAGGTAAACAACTGGAAACCCTTAAAGAGGACACACAAAAATCCCTTAAAGAATTACAGGAAAACACAATCAAATGGGCAGAATTACAGGAAAACACAATCAAACAAATGAACAAAACCATTCAGGAATTAAAAACAGAAAGAGAAACAATAAAGAAATCACAAAGGGAGACAACCCTGGAGTTAGAGAACATAGGAAAGAAATCAGGAGTCATAGATGCAAGCATCACCAACAGAATACAAGAGATGGAAGAAAGAATCTCAGGTGCGGAAGATACCATAGAACACATGGACAAAACAGTCAAAGAAAACACAAAATGCAAAAAGCTCTTAACCCAAAACATCCAAGATATCCAGGATGCAATGAGAAGCCAGAACCTGAGGATAATAGGTATAGAAGAGAGTGAAGATTCCCAACTTAAAGGGCTAGTAGATATCTTCAACAAAATTATAGAAGAAAATTTCCCTAACCTGAAGAAAGAGATGAACATAAATATACAAGAAGCCTACAGAACGCCAAGTAGACTGGACCAGAAATGAAATTCCTCCCATCACATTATAGTCAAACACCTAATACACAAAACAAAAAAAGAATATTAAAAGCAGTAAGGGAAAGAGGGCAAGTAACATATAAAGGCAGACCTATCAGAATTACACCAGACTTCTCACCAGAGACGATGAAAGCTAGAAGAACCTGGGCAGATCTCATACAGACTCTAAAAGAACACAAATGCCAGCCTAGGCTGCTATACCCAACAAAACTCTCAATAATCATAGATGGTGAAACCAAAATATTCTATGACAAATCCAAATTTGCACAGTATGTTTCCACAAACCCAGCCCTACAAAGAATAATACATGGAAAACCCCAACTCAAGGAGGGAAACTACACACAAGAAAAAGGAAGAAAGTAATCTTTCAACAAACCCAAAAGAAGATAGCCACATAAACAACATCAAAAATAACAGGAAACAACAATCACTATTCTTTAATATCTCTTAACATCCATGGTCTCAACTCCCCAATAAAAAGACAGAGACTGACAGACTGGATCCATAAACAGGACCCAGCATTTTGCTGCATCCAGGAAACGCACCTCTGTGTTAACAACAAACACTACCTCAGAGTAAAGAACTGGAAAACAATTTTCCAGGCAAATGGCCCCAAGAAACAGGATGGAGTAGCCATTCTAATATCGGATAAAATTGACTTTCAACCAAAAGTCATCATAAAAGATAAAGAAGGACATTTCATACTCAAAGGAAAAATCTACAAAGAAGAACTCTCAATTCTGAACATCTATGCCCTAAATGCAAGAGCTCCCACATTCATAAAAGATACTCTACTAAAGCTCAAAGCACACATTGCACCTCACACAATAATAGTGGGAGACTTCAACACCCCACTTTCAACAATGGACAGATCTTGGAAACATAAACTAAACAGAGACACTGTGAACCTAACAGATGCTATGAACCAAATGGATTTAACAGATATCTATAGAACATTTCATCCTACGTCAAAAGAATATACCTTCTTCTCAGCACCTCATGGTACCTTCTCCAAAATTGATCATATAATTGGTCACAAAACAAACCTCAACAGATATAAGATTGAAATAATCCCATGCCTCCTATCAGATCACTACAGATTAAGATTGGTCTTCAATGGCAACAACAACAACACAAAGCCCACAAACACTTGGAAGCTGAACAATGCTCTGCTCAATGATAACATGGGCAAGGAAGAAATAAAGAAGGAAATTAAAGGCTTTCTAGAATTTAATGAAAATGAAAGTCCAACTTACCCAATCCTATGGGACACAATGAAAGCAGTGTTAAGAGGAAAACTCATAGCTCTGAATGCCTCCAAATAGAAACTGGAGAGATCATATACTGACAGCCTAACAGCACACCTGAAAGTTCTAAAACAAAAAGAAGCTAATACACTCAAGAGGAGTAGAAGGCAAGAAATAATCAAATTAA
Source organism: Rhynchomys soricoides (assembly GCA_019843965.1). Taxonomy (NCBI): domain Eukaryota; kingdom Metazoa; phylum Chordata; class Mammalia; order Rodentia; family Muridae; genus Rhynchomys; species Rhynchomys soricoides. The sequence goes on from JADRCH010006641.1 coordinate 23,741, forward strand.
GGGCTGAAATCAGCCAAGTGGATATTAAACGAACTATACAAAGAATCAACAAAACCAGGAGCTGGTTCTTTGAGAAAATCAACAAGATAGATAAACCCTTAGCCAGACTAACCAGAGGGCACAGAGACAGTGTGCAAATTAATAAAATTAGAGACGAAAATGGAGATATAACAGCAGACTCTGAGGAGATTAAAAATATTATCAGATCCTACTACAAAAGCTTATATGGAACAAAATTGGAAAATCTGGAGGAAATGGACAAGTTTCCAGACAGAAACCAATTACCAAAGTTAAATCAGGATCAGATAAACCATCTAAACAGCCCCATAACCCCTAAAGAAATAGAAGCAGTCATTAACAGTCTCCCAACCAAAAAAAGCCCAGGACCAGATGGGTTCAGTGCAGAATTCTATCAGACCTTCAAAGAAGACCTAATACCAATACTTTTCAAGCTATTCCATAAAATAGAAACAGAAGGAAGACTACCCAATTCTTCCTATGAGGCCACTGTTACACTGATACCAAAACCCCACAAAGACCCAATAATAAAAGAAAACTTCAGACCAATTTCCCTTATGAATATCGATAGAAAAATACTCAATAAAATTCTTGCAAACCAAATCCAAGAACACATCACAAAGATCATTCACCATGATCAAGTAGGCTTCATCCCAGGGATGCAGGGTTGGTTCAATACCCGGAAATCCATCAATGTAATCCACTACATAAACAAACTCAAAGAAAAAAACCACATGGTCTATTCAACATAGTACTTGAAGTCTAGGTAGAGAAATTAGACAACAAAAGGAGGTCAAAGAGATACAAATTGGAAAGGAAGAAATCAAAATATCACTATTTGCAGATGATATGATGGTATACTTAAGTGACCCAAAAACTCCACCAGAGATCTGCTACAGCTCATAAACAACTTCAGCAAAGTGGCCGGATATAAAATTAACTCAAGCAAATCAGTAGCCTTCCTATACTCAAAGGATAAACAGGCTGAGAAAGAAATTAGGGAAATAACACCCTTCACAATTGTCACAAACAATATAAAATATCTTGGTGTGACTATAACCAAACATGTGAAAGATCTGTATGACAAGAAAACCATGTCTCTTAAGAAAGAAATTGAAGAAGACCTCAGAAGATGGAAAGATCTCGCATGCTCATGAATTGGCAAGATTAATATAGTTAAAATGGCCATCCTGCTGAAAGCAATCTACAGATTCAATGCAATCCCCATTAAAATTCCAACTCAATTCTTCATAGACTTAGAAAAAGCAATTCTCAAATTCAAATGGAATAACAAAAAACCCAGGATAGCAAAAACTATTCTCAACAGTAAAGGGACTTCTGGGGGAACCAGCCTCCCTGAACTCAAATTGACAGCTTATGCTTGCAAGGATGTGGAGAAAGAGGAACACTCCCCCATTGCTGGTGGGATTGCAAGCTGGTACAACCTCTCTGGGAATCAGTATGGTGGACCCTCAGAAAACTCGACATAATACTACCTGAGGACCCAGCTATCCCACTCCTGGGCATATATCCAGAAGATGCCCTGGGCATATATCCAACATGTAATAAGGACACATGCTCCACTATGTTCATAGCAGCCATGTTTATAACAGCTAGAAGCTGAAAACAACCCAGATGTCCCTCAACAGAGGAATAGATACAGAAAATGTGGTCCATTTACACAACGGAATACTACTCAGCTATTAAAAACATCTTTTATATATGCTAAAGAAAAAACAAATGACTTTTTGTTCCCTTTATGCCACAGAAAAAGCACTGTCTGAGAATGAAGCCTGAGGTTGCCTGTGGTATATTCAATTGTAAAGGTACAATTGTCTTCAGCAACAATGAAACCATGAAGTCACTCTAAAGCCAAAAAAATAAAAAATAAAAAAAAACAAACCAGTAAATAATGGAAAGAGTTTTATTTAATGACAATGATATACAATACATTTCATCATTATATTGACCTCCCATCAGCTGCAGAGCCTTTTGTTGTGTGCAGATAGCAAGCAGTACTCACTCTCCTCCAGCCCAGTGGGGAAGGCCCAGGCAAGACTGTCTACTGAACTCAGATTTCCCTTTCCTGTTGAAGCAGTTGAAGCAGTATCTCTCCTTTTAACACTTACCTCTTGCACAGCATATGAACCCAGTTTTACCTTTCTCTTCAACTTGTTCTTGATCAAGAATTCACCTAAGAGGTTATTCCTGCAATAGCTGCCCACCAGACACATCCACATTCCATAGACTATTCTTAAAGAAGAGAAAGTTTTCTTAACTCATGAGATGTATTTCCTAACAGAAGGCCAGCGTTCTCCTAGGAAACTTTTGGCTTATTCATAGTTCTTTTTCTTTTATTCTTTTAAAGATAACGGCAGATATTCTTCATAGTTTCATTTAAATAAGAGAAAATATTCAACATGTTTGCATACACAGGTTTGTTTTAGCCTCACTTTATTTACTTATCTTTATTTTTTTATTTATTTAAGCATTGAATTGACCAATTTAAGTACTTATTTAATTTATCCATTCCAGTAATTTATATTGGTACATAAACTAGTTCAACATTTATTACAAATGCCAACCTTCTTGGACAATTATCAAAAGAGTATGTCAAATGCTAAAGGCGGTTTTAGAAAGGAAGAATTACTTCAAAAATATTCTGAATCATTTGTTTATTATATAAATACACCCTTATCTGCAGAACCACTTTGAAAAATCTAGCACAAATTCTAACATTTGTTTGTTTAAAATGAGTCATATTGTTACATAAATAAAGGCTTTTTAAGCATGAAAAATCACTATTCATTTTCTAGCACCCACTCTAAACATCTTAACCATCCCTTGGGCTCAAGTCACGATTCCTTTCTTTCTCTCAGACTTTTCTATCTATATTCTGAGCAGCTGCCCACCACATACCAAAACCATGACACCGATGTCAAGGCACAGATCTGTCCTAAAGAAAGGGTCTTTAGGAACCAGAAGTAAGTGACTCTACCCTACATATTCTCATCTTTAAACATTAAAGATTCTTAAACAGGGCCTCCAAGGCCAAGCTCCAGAAAACCTACCTTAGTGACTTCAGAACACAGTCTGGAAGAGTGAGAGCCTTACAGAGAATCTTCAGTCCTTTATCCTTCAGGTCATTGAAGCTGATGTCTAGATGGCTCAGAGTTTTGTTCTTCCTAAGAACATCAGAAAGGTAGTCCCAGCATTGCTCACTGAGGGAGCAGTTGGCCAACCTGTAGGAGGGAAGGAAGAGCACATAACATCTTGTTAATGTTATAAACAATAACCGTAATAGAATTTTCGAGCAATAAGAGGAACTGATTCTATTCTAACCAATCTCCCTTCATTTCTTCTGACTTACATCAGAGCTAGCATTGAAACTGAATAAATCCTTGAAAATGCTTATATTTTCAGATCTTACCCAAAGCTGACCTAAATCCTTTATCTTGACAATGCCTCAGTTACTGTCTCTAATGATACTTTTTAAAGCTACATGATTATTGCAATATAAGCATACATATCTATGTTGTCTTGTGTAATAACTGTATAAAATATATTTGAAAAACAATGTATATGTGGTTTAGACTCAGTTCTGTTGCCATAATAAAAATTATCCTTACAAAAATCAATTTTGGGGAGAGAGGCTCTAATTTAGCTCACTATTCAGGATTGTATCTCTTAGTGTCTAAAGTCAAGGGGACAGAAACTTCAAACACCTGGTCACATCACACCTAGAGTCAAGGGCACAGAGAATTCATATATGTCTGCCTATGTTTTCCCCTATTCTATAACCCAGGACCCAAACCCGGTGTAATGGTTCTACACACAATGGGTTTGGTTTTCACAGACCAATGAACATAATCAAGACAATTCCTCAGTGGCATGCTTATAGACTTACCTGATCTAGACTTCCCATCCTTAAGAATCATTTATCAGGTGAGTGTACATTGTGCCAGGTTGACAGTTAACAATAACCATCATAATATGAAATATATAGGAATTCACAATATGAAAAACTGAAACCACTTGGCCCCATTCAAATCTCTAAATAATCTTTCTCTGCTGAGGTGTAAAAGAGCTTCACTTTTCCCATGCTACCCTACCCGTTTACGCTATCAACAGTTATGGGAGAGGCACATTCAGTATGAAATGAGATCAGCAGATTCATAGGCATTGTACTCAGTGAATGTTCCAGTTGAGAGGCCATTTTGCGTTCCCAAAACAAGTTATTGACACAGTGCTGTGTGTTTGCTATACAGACTTTAGTCTACAATCGTTTGAAATTTACTACATTTATCCCTTGGTATCTAAGAGTAACAGGTTTGTGTGCATGTGGGGTCAGAGTCACTGTGAATGCAAAAATCCACATGTACTCAAGAGCTTTCAGTTCAGCATGTGTCAAAACCTGCCCAAACTCTCCTGTGTACTCGTTTCAAGCACCTCCAGTCTTCTTATACAATTGAAACACCAAATAATTGTTGCACCATGTTGACTAGGCAATCACAATAAGAAAAATCGACATAAGTTCTGAACTGATTAATAAGTTTAAATGAATATTTTTGAGTATATATGTATATATGATATATACAGATACATATCACAGTATTCACGTGGAAGTCAAAACAGCTTTGTGGAGTTGGCTCTCTCCTTCCACCTTTATGTGGGCTGATTTGAAGGTTGAGCCTGAAATCCTCCTATCTCAGCCTCCTGCACAGTTAAAACTAAAGGGATGTAAAACCATCCATGATATATGTGTGCATGAGTAAGTGTTCTAAATATTTTATTTTTAACTCTGTACATTTGTGTATGCTATATATGGCTCTGTCTGTGTGAGTGAGGGTGCTTGTGGAGGTTGGTTGATTCCTCAGACCTAGAGCTACAAGTGTTTGTTAAGTGAGAGGAGACAAAAGGGTCTTCTGGAAGAGCAATGCATGTTTTCTTAACCATTTAGCTATCTCTTCAGGCCCCTGTGCTCTTCTGCTTCTTAGGTTTGTGGTTTGACATTTCTGCAATGAGACTGTATCAGTGCAAAGATATTAGAAGTAATTAATTTGTCTGCATGGTGTCTGAAAGAATGCCTTGGTCTCTGGACAGGATTTGTATAGATGACCTTCCTCCAGTCACCAAGTCAGTACAGAAACTGACAATTCAAAAGAAAGAAAGAAAATGCAGAACTGCCCAAGCACACTTTGGCTGTATTCTGAGCCCAAGGAATGAGAGACTGAGTAACTGTCCTAGCCCATTACAGATGCAAACAATACTCTCACATCACCCCTATCAAGAATCACAGGCATCCCTTTCCCACAGCAAAGATCTGTCCTTCACTGTTGTAGAATAAACAGTCTAGTCTGTTGATATTAGGGTCCAGTATCTTCCTCTGTCCTTTGTGTCTCTATGCTGCCTCAGAAATCTAACAATGTGTATGTTTCATGTGTGCTTCTATGTTTGGAGGCTGGAGGATGATGCTGATACCTCTTCCTCCATTGCTCTCTGCCTTGTTTTGAGCCTGGGACTCATCAATAAGGCTAATCCTTGAGCTCTATCTAGGACCCACCTATCTTCATTCCTCAGCTCTAGGATTACAGACATTGAGTGTTGCTGCTCTCAGCATAGAAAATACTCCTAGCCAGTGAGCCACTTCCCCAGCCTCAAAACTGGCAGATTTTAGTAAACAGGCAAGGTTGAGATTATTTCCACATTTCTTCCCACTGAAACCCACTACCGAAGGCCACTTACACTAAGGACTCCAGAATGCAGTCTTGGTGGCACAAAGCCTTGCACAGTGAGCATATTCCCTGGCCCAAGTTGTTGGATGCCAAATTAAGATCCTTTAAGCTTTTGCTGTTCATCAGGATGGAGGCAAAGCTCTTGCAGTCATCAGGTGAAAGTTTACAGTGTGCTACCCTGTAGGGAAAGGATAATATCATATTCCTTGTCTTTCTGACATTTTCTCTTCTTATACCCCTGAAGGTTTGGGACCTCACAGAACTGGACAATGCTCTTTATTTAAATTTTGATTTAGTTTTAATTTGTATGCATGTTTGCTTGAATCTATATGTGTGCATCAAAATGTGTGGCTGGTGCCTTGACAGACAAGATGGGAGGTGTTATGTCCCCTAGAACTAGAGTCACAACTGGTTGTAAACTTTGAGTATGGAGTGTGAGTGCTGGGACAGAACTTGGTTCTCTGTATGATCAGGAAGTGCTCTTAATCACACAGTCATCTTTCCAGCTGAGCTTTAAAGTCACATTTATTTATTGGTGTATGTGTGTGAAGTCCTTGTGTTACCAGATGTAATGTATGCTACATTGGGAAATTGTGATGTGCTGTTTCAGCTTGCTGAAATTGAATTCTGCTAGTAAGTAGGTCTTTCCTGTCTCAGACTCCAGCATGTTTATTGCAAATGTCCTCTAAGACTCTTTGTCCAGGAATGGGCTGGCCCCTCTGGATCTGTAATAAAGAGTGGGGATAAAAGTCACACAGCCAAAAGTAAAACTGATAATGGCTGGAAGGTAAGACAGTACCAACCAAAGTTACTACTGTTTATACCACAACATGATAACGGCATACAGCATGAAAGAGAAAGAAGAAAGGAACTCACAGGTAAAGAGAATGCTCTACTCTGCTTGGAACTCTCAATGGGGAACTCCAGCAGGACTTTGTCAAGACACAACCCCCACCCACCTCTTTCTGCTGGATGAGCCAAAGCACCTTTCTTGCTCATGCTATTTGCAGAAATTATCTATCTGCTGTTGTATCTACTTTTACTTGGGCCCCAATATGTACACCCTATTCTTCATCCTAGGACAGGAAATCAGGATTTCCCTCTGACTGCTTCAGTGAAGTTTCCCTAGTCAATTTCTGCTGGATGTATGCAGTCTCTGATATTATGCCATCTTTAGTTTACTCTCTCCTTGGACTATCTTAGACTTCTCTGATGATGTATGAGATCTGATAATAATCTGCTAACTATCTGTGGCTACTTTCTGTTACTACTTAATTTTTTCTTGCTATATAATTCAATAAACTTAATCATTCAAAACCAAAAGCATGGTTATCATAGAACCATACAGAATAATTGTTTCTGGGGAAGGAAAACAGGATAAAAGTGCACATATTAAGAACTATAGTCCTCCATATTCATTCCCACCTCCCTTTTCTGTCACTTGCTGCAAACTGGGAACCATTATCCTTGCCTCTGACACAGTCCTGCCCATCATTGAACTTTATATGTGAAGCACATGACATCTTTTGAATCAAATTTGTGCCATCAACAATATCTGAAATCCATCTAGATATGATCAATAGCTAAGGGCATCTCACCCAGCCTACTGCCAGGCAGAATTCCAAATTTTCAGATATGAACACCTGCAATGATTGGTTCACAAAGCACCCATCTCTCAGCCAATGGAGTCATAACCATAGACTTTACACTCACCAGTGAGAGTTTTGAGTTCTAGGGTAGGTCAAAAGCTATGAAATCTGAACTAAAGCCATGATTTCCAAAGTGGATATACCTACCTAGAAATTAACATTTTACATTCCACAATCAGTTCAATTTAAGTAAAATTTAAATTAGATGTATGCATTTTTATTTTACATGTGAGAGTTTCACCTGGATGTATCTGTGTACCACATGCATAACTCATGCTTGTAGATGTCAGAAGATATAAAAACTAGAGTTACAGACAGTTGGGGCTGAGGCTAGAACTGTGGTCCTCTGGGAAAGCAACAAAAGGTCATAACAACCAAGTATTTTAAATTATTATCAATTTCATTCTTTATTTACATTGTGTATGCATGCACTATTTCATATGCTACAGCATGCAAAAGACAATGTGGAGAATGTGGAATGAAAGAAGACAACTTGTGGAAGTTGGTTCTTTCCTTTTTCCATGTGGGTCCTGGGATGGAACTCAGGTTATAGAGTTGGCAGCAAGTGCCTTAATCCACTGATCCATCTCATTGACAAGCTGGGATCAGGTTTTAAAGTAAGTCTACACATGAATAGAAAAATAGGACACACGTGCACAAATTAAAAATGGTAGTCTGTGATGATTTTAAAGTCAACTTGACACAAATTAGAATCACAAATTAGAAAGGGAGTCTCATTGAGGGGGTTCTCTAGATGGGAAAGACCTGTGGGCATATTTATAGGCAATTTCTTGATGAAGTTAACTGAAGTGGTAAAACACACACCATTCCTCAGGAAGCAGAATCCTGACTTGTACAGGAGTGAGGAAAGTTAATTGATCACCAGCATGTGCTCATCAATCAACTGCTCTTTGCTCTTGATAGTGTATGTGATGTGGCTAGGCTTCCAGTTGTTTGCTCCCCTGGCTTCCCACAGCAATGGCCTGTAAGATGAAAACTTGAATCCAGTTTTTTCCTCTATTATTGCTAAGTCAGGACATCTTTTTCACAGCAAGATGGATCAAAATTAAGATGTCTCCTTTGAGGGGAGTCAATGAGCTAGATGAACACAAAGACTTACACCAGTTTTTCCATGTTGCACTCTTCCTGGTTCAAGATTTCACACAACAGCTTCACATCACTGTGGGAGAGGGTTGAGCGGCTGAGATTCAAGTACTCTAAACTGCAGTTCTGAATCAACTCAAAGAACATGAGCTCGCCACCAGAGAAGAACACATTATTTGCCCTGCAGAACAGAGAGAGGTATCCATCAATTTCCATGCAGCCTGAGCACTCATCTTTGGCAAGATCCTATATCCCGTAATGACCATCACTTTAATTTTGTAGCCCAGTACCAGCTCACTAGTTGTCAAACTGAGTAAGTTTTTTCTTCCATGTGAAACTCTGAGAAACATATGGAGGCAAGGTTGGCTGTCACATGAGGAAGCTACTAGCATCTGAGCTCCGCATATACTCCCAACATCCTACCATTCATGGGACAGTCCTAAATGAAGAATGTTTGGCAACAGACACTAGTTGTACCAAGCCAGTGAGATTCCACTTTAGATGGTATAAGCCTCCCAGTTACACAGTTAGCTGAGGGGGGGGAAGACTAGTTTGTTACTTCTGTAATATGACTATATCAAAGTCGACTTTCAACTTACATAAGTCCTTTAAGGGTGAAGCTGGGATACTTCAGAGAGTCATACAAGACCCGAAAGGCTGGCTCACTGAAATTAGTGTCTTTTATTTGGAGTACCTGAATGTCTTTATTCCTTATGAACACAGAGCATATTTCATTCCAACAGCCAAGTAGCTTTTCCCTGTAACAAAGGAGAAAGGAATATATTCCATTGCTAGAAAGATAATTCAAGGGGCTGGAGAGATTGCTCCATGGTTAAGAGAATTTACTCTTCCCCTAGAAGACCCGAGGTCAGTTTCCAGCATCAACACGGTAGCTCACAACCATCTGTAACTACAATTCCAGGGTTATCCGACACCTCTTCTGTCCACCATGGGCACTGTATGCATACCATGTACATGCACACATGTAGGAAAAATATTCATATCCATAAAATGAAACTAAACACATGATAAAGCTCTCAGTGTTTTACTCTTTTACAACAAGTTAAGTCAATCCATTCATAGCACATAACTATAGCAAACTGACTTCCCATACAGAACCAGCTTAGGTCATTTTATATTTGCAGTTCTTAGCCAGACATTTGGCAAGGTCTGTGGGATTCTGGTGTTGCAGCTTGAATGTAGAGATGCGGTTAATGACTACTGGGGAAAGACCAGGAGGATTCTGAGAATCCTACACATTGGTGACCAGGCTTGTCTAGGGCTTTCACCTATGCTCCCTACTCCCACAACAGGGTAAGATAACCCAGATAGCTTGGCAGTGTTGAACTTGAGAAATCATGCCTTACAGTTAACGTTGGTAGTTTTAGAATAAAAAATTAGTCAGGGTTCCAGAGTCCCCCGAGTCAAAACCTAGTGCCAGGATTTCCTGGCTCAAGCTTAAGATGCCAGTACTTATCAGTATCTTAGATAATATATGTGACTTCTCTGCCTACTTTCTTCACATCTAACAAGACAGTCAAATTTGCCTTGTAATATTTCTTACTGTGTACGTACCATACCATGTGTGTGGAGGTCAAAGGACAACTTGCAGGAAGCTTCCTACCTTGTGGTCTGAAAAACTGAATTTAGGTCATCAGACTTGAGATCAAGCATCTTTTATCTGCTGAGCCATCTTGGCAGCTTACCTTACATGTTTCTGAATATGAAATTTCAGTGGTTAATTTAAGAGTGCTCATGATTCTTCCAAGAATAAGATTTTGGATCCCAGAAGCCATATATGACATTTAACTATAGCTTCAGGGGATCTGATGACCTCTTCTGGCCACTAGGGCTATCTCCACATGTGTGAATACTAACATGCAGTAACATACACATAAATCAAAAATGAATCTTTTAAAAAAGTGTAAGCTGGGGGCTGGAGAAATGGCTCAGCGTTTAAGAGAATGATCTGTTCTTCCAGAGGTCCTGAGTTCAATTCCCAGCAACCACAGGATGGCTCACAACATCTGTAATAGAATCCAATGCCCTCTTCTGGTGTGTCTGAGGAGAACCACAATGAACTCACATACATAAAATAAATAAATCTTTAAAAAAAAAAAAAAGAAAAAGAAAAAAGTGTAAGCTGTTGTCAAAACAGGTGAATTTCTTGTTTTTTCTCCTTAAAAGTTTTATTTTGTTTTTAAAATTTTTTAAACCATTTAATTAAAATAGAATTACATCACTTTCACCCTTCTGTCCATATTGGGCACCAACACCAATCAATTTGACAGCCTTTTTAAATATGTGTGTTTATGTACCTGCATAGATGATATAGATATAGATATAGATATAGAGAAAACTTATCAGGTTTGTTTTTGTTGTTTGTGTGTATATGGTTTCTAGGCTGACCACTCACCATTGGACAACCAGTATGGATGAGATTTGAATCTATCTATATAAAATATAAATACACAGAAACAGATTCTGAAAATGGAACAGAAATGAGAGACAGTGAAGGGACTCACATATAGCTGTGGTCTTGCTCTTCATTCAGGACATTTTGGGTTGAAAAGGAAAGTCTCTTCAGTGTAGAACAGTGTTTTAAGCAGTAGGCAGCAACAATAACATCAGAATAATTCTTAGCCACAAAGTTAATCTGTTCCATACAGTTCATAGCTTGTACTAAGAAGGCTTCATCTTCCAACTCAAACAGACAGGAAAACAATTTCATGCCATCTATTTGTTCTTGAAGCTCTTCATTGCCACTTATGGTTTCCAGGCACTGATACAACTTATCCTTTATTTTCTGGGACAACTGGTGGCCAAAAAACACCTCTAGCTTTTCTTGTTCCAATTTGTGTAAAAGGCCAAAGATAAAACAGCCCAAAAAAATCCACTGTACTTTGACTTTCTTTAGAAATGTAAACATGAGTGTCTCTATACATTTCACATCCTGGCTAGGGTGGTCATCGTGGCTCTTTAGCAGATAAAATATGGCAGCACAGACCTCCTGGACAGATGGGTGGTGAAATATGTAAAAATTTTCAGATTCCCTGATCTTTCCAAGCATTCCAATGTCCAGCAATGTGGGGATGTCAGAGTCCATGATTCCATTTCTCCTGAGAGCCTCCTCGCCAAACATAAATGTGTCAGTCCACATGCCCTCAGCGGCCAGAGAACACAAGCCCTGCAGCTGGTCTTGGCTTTTCTTACTTGGATATTGGGCACTTTCGGGAATGAACAAATTGAAGATATGAGTGGTATACAGGGAGGTGGTACATCGGCAGATGGAGACTGGGTCTCTTCCCTTCTCTATCGCATTTTTAAGACAAGTAACCACCATCCAGCAGAGCACAGGAGCCTGACATATAGTAAACAGCTGCTCATTTTCTCTCACCAAACTGAAGGCTTCCTCGGCTCTGTTCCTATTATGGAACAAGGTATAGAAATACGTGATAATATTGCTCTCCTTGAACCCCTTTATAATTTTCACATCTGTGCACTCAATCATGTCCTTTATTTTCTCAAATGTCTCCGGGGTAGCAGAGATGAGGAAAGAGGATTCAGGGAGCATCTTCCTCCTGAGCAAACTGCTCAGCAGTACACTCACTGGCTGCTCCTCCATGCAGTTATTGCACAGCTCAGATTCTGGTTCAGACAAATCACATTCCATCCCTTCCAAACTGTCAATGATAAATAAGAGTTTCTCAGGTTCAGATAGTATCTCCTCTATGGGAGCTGAGGGACTGGGCCACTCTCTGGAGATCAGTTCACCCAGGCTAGCTCTCTTCAACTGCTTCACGTCTTGACAGCAGAAGTAGAAGATGAAGGAAAATTTGGCCTTAGACACCAGGCCTTCTGACCAGGCAAGCATAAACTTCTTCAACATCAGTGTCTTGCCAACTCCAGCAACACCACTCATGAAAACCATGTGTGGCTTCATTTCAGTTCTGTCTGATAGGAGAATGCTCTCAAAATAATGACAGTCATCCTGGGTGAATTTCTCCTTAAAGAAATTCTGAATACTAATATTGAATGCTCTGGAACTGTCATGGGTCAGCTTTGTCTTCAGATGAGCTCGATATAACTTTGGGTGTCCTGAGTCAGTAAGCACAAGGGAAAAAATCCACAACATATCAAAGTTAAGCATTCCCCCATATGTAACCTGACCATAACATTTTAGTTATCAAAATGGATCATTAAATAAATTTTTAATGATGTACATGTTAGTGGGTTCCTGTAGAGGTCAGAGGTGTTAAGTCCCACAGCTACCCCAGTTTGATTTACAGCTGTCCATGAGTAGCCCAACATGTGTGCTAAAAGTTGACCTCAGGTACTCTTCAGGAGTGGAACATGTTCCTAGCCATTCAATCATTTATTCAGCCTCCTTATCGTGTATGATTTAAGGAATTTGTAAGCTGTGGGCCCAGAACAATGCTAGTTAATGTAAGAAGATTTTCACTGGCCCTGCAGCACAGTTGCATGTCTGTGTCTGTCAGGAATGTTATACCATTAAACTGTCACATGCTGTTTCAGAAGCTAGCACTTGAAGTAGGGTTGTCCTTTTTCCCCATTTTAGACACAAGCATATCTAAGTACAGTGCCTTCTTGTGTTCTTATCTGGGAATGGTCTGACCCTTAATTCTGCAGCAGGAAGGGAAGAGAATAAAAGAGCTCAAGAGTAAAAGTATCATGCCCTTGAGACCAGCTAAATAATGAACCATTTCTAGCAGATTTTATGACTGTATAACTCATGGTATAAAAGTGCCTGCAGTAGGGAAAGAAGCCTGTACTAGAACAATGAGAACTTCAGCCATGGAGAGACAGCTCCATTGGAAGCTCCAACTCACTCCAACTTCTTTATCTAGTTTTTGCTGCATGTTGTGAGAGCACAGCTTGATGATGTTATTCTGATTTGGTGATGTAACCTTCCTACCATTGTTTTTCAATTGGGAATACCACTTGAGATGATACTCTCTGCTCTGCTTGGAAACACTAGTTGGCTGTCATTAAGAGGCTTCCCCAGTCAACCTCTATTGAATGTTTTCAGTGCTAATTTGAAATGTTTTGTTCTCTCTCTCTCTCTCACCTCCCTCTCTCCCTATGACCATTTATCTCTGTCATTTGCTATTTATTTACTTTGACTTGAAATGTACATAATGTATTCATTCAAAACCAAAAGCATGGTTTTCATAGATGATACTTTGTACCAAATAGAACACTGTGCTGTGCACAGCTGCTCTACTGAGATAGTAGGAACAACAACCATGTGTGGCAGTATGCATAACTCTCTAAACTCAAACATCAGTTTCTGTTAACCCCTGCCACATACACAGATGTACACACCAAACAGAGTGGCATTATACTTGATTTCTATTACAGCACAAAACTGTAAAATGGCATCACTGTCAACATAAGATTGACTACATAATAATGAAAACAGGTACTGTCACACTGACATTAAAAATATACAATAATAGGGTTAGAGAGATGTATCTATAGTTAAGGCCACTGGCTACTCTGGAAGAAGTCTTGAAAATTGTTTCTAGCACACACATAGGTGTCTCACAAGAGCCTATGACACACCTCTAGCGTTTTTGGCATCTCTGCAGATATTGCACTCACACACAAGCATGCATATGTGCAATTTTTGAAGTTTTACCTTAAAAGATTTCCAACATACACAGTATATGGCATGAAATCAAAAAGACTATGGTTTCAGGGGACAGAGGGAACTAGTGGAAAAGAGAGAAGGGAGAGTCATGGTGGGAGAATACTGTGAGCAAAGCACAATGATACACTCGCTATCTCTCTGTTTCTGTCTCTCTCTGTCTCTCTCTCTGTCTGTCTCTGTCTCTGTCTCTGTCTCTCTCTCTCTGTCTCTCTGTCTCTCTCTCTCTGTCTCTCTCTCTGTCTCTCTCTCTGTCTCTCTCTCTCTGTCTCTCTCTGTCTCTCTCTCTCTGTCTCTCTCTCTGTCTCTCTCTGTCTCTCTCTCTCTCACACACACACACACACACACACACACACTGAAACACTGTATGCCAAGTAAAACACTTAACTTTTAAATAAAACTAAGGTTTTAAAGAAAAGTAAACTTTTCTCAACAAAAGTAAGGCTGGGCAATCGGTGGAATCTGAGGAAAAGCAAGTCATATTGTACACAAAAAAGTCTTAAATAAATTTAATAATCAAGAAATAGAGGCTGGTAGGATGCTTTTGCCATCAAACATTTGCCATCAAACATGGGACCTAAGTTTGGTCCTTGAGACACAAATGCCAGAAGCAGAATTAATTCTCAGAACTTGCTCTCTGATCTCCACTTGTGCACCATGGTATACAAATGCATAACTGTATACACACAAATAATAAATATAAAAAAGCCAAAAGAAGCCCAACAGTTGGTTTTTTTATTGATTAGAAATACCTGAACAGGCTTCCGGTTTTGCCTACAGCCTGTGCCACAGCCATCCATACACAAATAGCTCAGGAAAAGAGATAGCCTCCCAGGAGTGTGGACAAGCCTGTGAGCGGGGGTAAGGCCAGCACCTCTGCTCAGAGAGACATTCCCAGAACCCTCAGGACGCATGGACTGAGGAGTGGCCTTCTGGTTTCCTTTTGAGGCCAAGGAGCTTATCCTGTGACACAGGGCTCCATACCCAAATAGTGCCAGGAGAGAACTTGTCTCCCAGGAGTGCCAACACACCTTTGAGCACAAGCAAGACCACCACTTCTGTTCAAATTCCAAGCTTAACAAGGACCCTCATAAAGCAATGAAGAGGGAACCAAGGAACAGCTATAAACAAGATCCTTCTGGTTTCTGACTGCACCCCAGAACTGACCCTGTACCACAGCTCTGCTAACCCAAATTCCTCTCAGAGAGACCTGATCTCCAAGGAGTACTGACAAAGGTGCTTGCAGGAGGGACAAACCACAGTCGGAGAGAGCAAGACCAGCAAACACAAGAGATAACCAGATGTGAACGGCATGGGAAAGAACAAAAGCAACAGAAACCAAGGCAACTTGGCATCATAAGAACCCAGGACTCCAACCACATTGAGCCCTGGATACCCCAACACACCAGAAAAGTAAGACTCAGATTTAAAATCACATCTCATGAGGATGATAGAAGACTTTAAAAAGGAAATAAATAACTCTCTTAAAGAAATACAAGAAAACACAGGTAAACAGCTAGAAGCCATTAAAGAGGAAGCACAAAAATCCCATAAAGAATTACAGGAAAACCAATCAAACAGGCTAAAGAAATGAACAAAACCATCCAGGATCTAAAAATGGAAATACAAACTATAAAGAAATCACAAAGGAGACAGCCTAGATATAGAAAACTTAGGAAAGAGATCAGGAGTCATAGATGCAAGCATCACTGACAGAATACAAGAGATAGAAGAGAGAATCTCAGGTGCAGAAGATACCATAGAAAACATTGACAGAGTCAAAGAAAATGCAAAATGGAAAAAGCTCCTAACCCAAAACATCCAGAATATCCAGGATACGATGAAAAGAAAGAATCTGAGGATAATAGGTATAGAAGAGAGTGAAGATTCCCAACTTAAAGGTCCAGTAAATATATTCAACAAAATTATAGAAGATAGCATCCCTAACCTAAAGAAAGAGATGAACAAAAACAATCAAGAAGCCTACAGAACTCCAAATAGATTAGACCAGAAAAGAAATTCCTACTGTCACATAATAGTCAAAACACAAAATGCACAAAACAAGGGAAGAATATTAAAAGCAGTAAGGGGAAAAGGTCAAGTAACATATAAAGGCAGACCTATCAGAATTATACCAGACTTCTCACCAGAGACTATGAAAGGAAGAAGATTCTGGGAAGATCTTATACAGCCCCTAAGCGATCATAACTGACATCCCAGGATGTTAATATACCCAGCAAAACTCTCAATTACCATAGATGGTGCAACCAAGATAATCTATGACCAAAGCAAATTTACACAATATCTTTCCACAGACCCAGCCCTACAAAGGATAATTGATGGAAAACTCCAACACAAGGAGGGAAACTTCACCCTAGAAAAAGCAAGAAAATAATCTTTAAAAAAAAAACAAACAAACAAAAGAAGATAGCCACACAAGCATAAAAATAACATCAAAAATAACAGGAAGCAACAATCACTATTCCTTAATATCTCCTAACTTCAATGGACTCAATTCCCCAATAATAAGACATAGACTAACAGACTGGATGTATATTCAGGACAAGCATCTTGCTGCATACAGGAAATGCACCTCAGTGTTAAAGACAAACACTACCTCAGAGGAAAGGGCTGGAAAATAAATTTCCAAGCAAATGGTCTCAAGAAACAAACTGGAATAGCCATTCTGATATCAGATAAAATCGGTTTTCAACCAAAAGTCATCAAAAAAGATAAGGAAGGAAACTTCATACACATCAAAGAAAAATTCTACCAAGAAGAATTCTCACTTCTGAACATCTACAGCCCAAATGTGAGGGCACCCACACTCATAAAAGAAACTTTACTAAAGCTCAAAACACACATTGCACATAACACAATAACAGCGGGAGACTTAAACACCCCACTCTCATCAATAGATAGACCTTGGAAACACAAACTAAACAGAGACGCAGTGAAACTAACAGAAGGTATGGACCAAATGGATTTAACAGATATCTATAGAACATTTCATCCTAAATCAAAAGAATATACTTTCTTCAATGCACCTCATGGTACCTTCTCCAAAAATGACCATATACTCAAACACAAAACAAACCTCAAAAGATATAAGAAGATTGAAATAATCCTATACCTCCTATAGATCACTGCAGATTGAAGCTGGTCTTCAAATGTAACAACAACAACAACAGAAAGCTCACATACACATGGAAGCTAAACAACACTCTACTCAATGACAACTTGGTTAAGGAAGAAATGAAGAAAAACATTAAAAACTTCCTAGAATTTAATGAAAATGAAAGAACAACTTACCCAAACTTATGGGACACAATGAAAGCACTGCTAAGAGGAAAACTCATAGCTCTGAGTGCATCCAAAAAGAAACTGGAGAGAGCATAACTAGCAGCTTAACAGCACATCTAAAAGCTCTAGAGCAAAAAGAATTTAATACACCCAAGAGGAGTAGAAGGCAGGAAATAATCTAATTAAGGGCTGAAATCAAACAAGTGGAAACTAAAAGAACTATACAAAGAATCAACAAAACCAGGAGCTGGTCCTTTGAGGAAATCAATAAGATAGATAAACCCTTAGCTAGACTAACCAGAGGGCACAGAGTCAGTATGCAAATTAACAAAATCAGAAATGAAAAGGGAGATGTAACAAAAGATTCTGAGGAAATTAAAAAAATCATCAGATCCTACTACAAAAGCCTATATGCAATAAAATAGGAAAATGTGGAGGAAATGGACAAGTTTCTAGGCAGATACCAAATACCAAAGTTAAGTCAGGATCAGATAAACCATTTAAACAGTCCCATAACCCCTAAAGAAATAGAAGCAGTCATTAAAAGTCTCCAAAAAAAAAAAAAAAAAAAAAAAGCCCAGGGCCAGATGGGCTTACTGCAGAATTCTTTCAGACGTTCAAAGAAGACCTAATACCAATACTCTTCAAACTATTCCACAAAATAGAAACAGAAGGAGCACTACCCAATTCATTTTATGAGGCCACAGTTATACTGATACCAAAACCTCACAAAGACCCAACAAAGAAAAAAAACTTCAGACCAATTTCCCTTATGAATATTGATGCAAAAATACTCAATAAAATTCTAGCAAACTGAATCCAAGAACACATCAAAACAATCATTCACCATGATCAAGTAGGCTTTATCCCAGGGATGCAGGGATGGTTCAATACCAGGAAATCCATCAATGTAATCCACTACATAAACAAACTCAAAGAAAAAACCTTATGGTCATTTCATTACATGTTTAAAAAGCATTTGACAAAATTCAACATCCCTTCATGATAAAAGTCTTGGAAAGATCAGGAATTCAAGGAGCATACCTAAACATAGTAAAAGCAATACACAGCAAACCAGTAGCCAATATCAAACTACATGCAGAGAAACTCGAAGCAATCCCACTAAAATCAGAGACTAGGCAAGGCTGCCCTCTCTCTCCCTATCTATTCAATATAGTACTTGAAGTTCTAGCTAGAGCAATCAGACAACAAAAGGCGGTCACAGGGATACAAATTAGAAAGGAAGAAATCAAAATATCACTACTTGCAGATGATATGATGGTATACTTAAGTGACCCGAAAAACTCCACCAGAGATCTGCTACAGCTGATAAACACCTTCAGCAAAGTGGCCAGATACAAAATTAACTCAAGCAAATCAGTAGCCTTCCTATACTCAAAAGATAAACAGGCTGAAAAAGAAATTAGGGAAATGACACCCTTCACAATTGTCACAAACAATATAAAATACCTTGGTGTGACTATAACCAACAAGTGAAAAATCTGTATGACAAGAACTTCAAGTCTCTGAAGAAATAAGTCGAAGACCTCAGAAGATGGAAAGATCTCCCATGCTCATGGATCGGAAGGATTAATATAGTTAAAATGGCCATCCTGCTGAAAGCAATCTACAGATTCAATGCAATCCCCATCAAAATTCCAACTCAATTCTTCATAGACTTAGAAAAAGCAATTCTCAAATTAATATGGAATAACAAAAAACCCAGGATAGCAAAAACTATTCTCAACAATAAATTGACTTCTGGGGGAATCAGTCTCCCTTATGTCAAGCTGTACTACAGAGCAATGGTGATAAAAATTTGATGGTATTGTTACAGTGACAGGCAAGTAGATCAGTGGAATAGAATTGAAGACCCAGAAATGAATCCACACACTTATGGTCCCCTGATCTTTGAAAAAGGAGCTAAAACCATCCAGTGGAATAAAGACAGCATCTTCAACAAATGGTGCTGGTTCAACTGGCGGTCTACATGTAGAAGATTGCAAATTGATAAAACAGCAACCTACAAATTGGGAAAAGATCTTTACCAATCCTACATCTGATAGAGGGCTAATATCCAATGTATACAAAGAACTCAAGAAGCTAGACTCCAGAGATCCAAATAACCCTATCAAAAAATGGGGAACAGAGCTAAATAGAGAATTCTCAACTGAGGAAACTCAATTGCTTGAGAAGCACCTAAAAAAATGTTCACCATCCCTAGTCATCAGGGAAATGCAGATCAAAACATCACTGAGATTCCACCTCACACCAGTCAGAATGGCTAAGATCAAAAACTCAGGTGACAGCAGATGTTGGCGAGGATTTGAAGAAAGAGGAACACTCCTCCATTGCTGGTGGGAATGCAAGCTGATACAACCTCTCTGGAAATCAGTTTGGCGGATCCTCAGAAAAATGAACATAATACTACCTGAGCACCCAGCTATTCCACTCCTGGGCATATACCCAGAAGATGTTCCAATATGTAATAAAGACACATGTTCCACTATGTTCATAGCAGCCATATTTATAATAGCCAGATACTGGAAACAACCCAGATGTCCCTCAACAGAGGAATGGATACAGAAACTGTGGTACATTTACACAATGGAATACTACTCAGCTATTTAAAAAAAAATGACTTCATGAAATTCGCAGGCAAATGGATGCAACTTGTAAATATCATCCTCAATGAGGTAAATCAGTCACAAAAGAACAAACACAATATGTACTCACTGATAAGTGGGTATTAGCCCAAAAGTTCAGAATACCCAAGATTCAATTCACAGCAAACATTGGACTAAGCATTGGGTCTCAGATGGAGGAGTTGGGGAATGGACTGAAGGAGCTGAGGGAGTTTGCTGCCCCATGGAATGAGCAACAATTTCAACTGGCCAGACCCCCTGGTGCTCCTGGAGACTGGACCACTAACCAAAGAATACAGATGGAGGGACCCATGGTGCTGGCCACATATATGGCAAAGGAGGGCCTTGTTGGCCATCAGTGGGAAGAGAGGCCCTTGGGCCTGAGTGTGTTTGATGCCCCAGTATAGTGGAATGCCAGGGAGGAAAGACGGGTGTGGGTGGGTGGGGGAATACCCTCATAGAGGCTGGGGAGGGGGAACAGATAGGGGGTTTCAAAAGGAGAGGTCTGGAAAGGGAACAATACTTGAAATGTAAATAAACTATCAAAAATAAAAATTTAAAAAAAAAAAAAAAAGAATTGACAAAAGGGACCTGATAAAATTGCAAAGCTTCTATAAGGCAAAGAACACTGTCAATAGGACAAAACAGCAATCAACAGATTGGGGAAAGATCTTTACCAATTCTACATCTGATAGAGGGCTAATATCCAATATATACGAAGAACTTAAGAAGTTAGACTCCAGAGAACCAAATAACCCTATTAAAAACTGGGGAACAGAGCTAAACAGAGTATTCTCAACTGAGGAAACTGGAAGGGCTGAGAGGCACCTAAAGAAATGTTCAACATCCTTAGTCATCAGGGGAATGCAAATCAAAACATCCCTGAGACCACGCCAGTCAGAATGGCTAAGATCAAAAACTCAGGTGACAGCAGATGTTGGCGAGGATTTGAAGAAAGAGGAACACTCCTCCATTGCTGGTGGGAATGCAAGCTGATACAACCTCTCTGGAAATCAGTTTGGCAGACCCTCAGAAAAATGAACATAATACCACCTGAGGACCCAGCTATTCCACTCCTGGGCATATACTCAGAAGATGCTCCAACATGTAACAAGGACACATGTTCCACTATGTTCATAGCAGCCATATTTATAATAGTCAGAAGCTGGAAACAACCCAGATGTCCCTCAACGGAGGAATTGGTACAGAAATTGTGGTACATTTACACAATGGAATACTAACTCATCTATTAAAAACAATGACTTCATGAAATTCGCAAGCAAATGGATGGAACTTGAAAATATCATCCTGAGTGAAGTAACTCAGTCACAAAAGAACAAGCATGGTATGTACTTTCTGATAAGTGGATATTAGCCCAAAAGTTCAGAATACCCAAGATTCAATTCACAGACCATATGAAGCCTACGAAGAAGGAAGACCAAAATGCTGATGCTTCAATGTTTCTTAGAAGGGTGAGCAAAATACTCACAGGGGGTAATACTGAGACAAAGTATGGAGCAGAGACCCAAGGAAAGGCCATCCAGAGACTGCTTCACCTGGGAATACATCCCATATGTAGCCACCAAACTCAGATGTTCTTGTGGATGCTGGGAAGTGTTTGCTGATGGAAGCATGATAAGCTGTCTCCAGAGAGGTTCAGAGAGAGCCTGACAAATACAGAGGTGAATGCTTGCAGCCAACTGTTGTACTAAGTGTGGGTCCTGGATGGAGGAGTTGGAGAGGAGACTGAGGGAGCTGAGGGTGTTTGCAGCCCCATGGAGGGAGCAACAGTGTCAACTGGCCAAAACCCCGGGGCTCCCAGAGACTAGACAACCAACAAAAGAATACACATGGAGGGACTCATGGTATTGGCCACATATATGGCAGAGGAGGGCCTTGTTGTCCATCAATGGGAGGAGAGGCCACTGGATCTGAAGGTGTTTGATGCTCCAGTGTAGGGGAATGCTAGGGAGGGAAGATGGGAGTGGTGAGTGGGTGGGGGAGCACCCTCATAGTGGCAGGGGTGGGGGGATGGGATTTGGAATGCAAATAAAGTAATAAAAAAAGAAATACCTGAACAAGGAACAAAAGGCCTGATGACTGTTAGAAATAAAAGCTAGCCTAAAGCACAGAGGAAAGATAAAAAGAAATATACATAACACATTGTATGAAGATCTAACATGTGGGGGTCCATAGATGATTCAGTAGTTAAAACACCTAGAAGACCTAGGTTTAGTTACAAGCATACACATGATAGCACCCACATTCTGTAGGTCCAGATCTTATGTACTCTTCTGGCCTCCGAGGGTACTGTCCATAAATAGTGCACATACATATCAGCAGGCACTCTCATGTACACATAATACAGTTTCTAACTGTTCACATGTATTTTAATCATTAATTAAAGATTTTTATAGACAACTGGATTTCAAGCAGAAGGTGGGAAAGAGCAACACAAAGACAATTTTTAAAGAAATAAAGACATGCATGATATGTACTTACTTATAAGTGGATATTAGTCATAAAGTACAGGATAATGAGAGTACAATCCACAAACCTAAAGAAGCCAAATAACAAGGAGGGCCCAAGGAAGGATAGTTGAATATTTCTTAGAAAAATAGATAAAATAGATATCAGAGATGGATGGAGAAGGGGAACTGTGTAGGAGATGGGATGGGGAAGAGATTGGGGTGGAGGGATCAGGTGTAGAGAGAGCTGGGGGGAGAACAGAAATCAGTGGGAATGCATCTCTAGGATGTGCCAGAGACCTGGGATGGGATGTCTATGGGTATGACTCTAGCTGAGACTCATAGTAGTTGTGAATATGGATCCTAAAGTGCCCATATCCTGTAGCCAGGGAGTGTTCCCAGTGGAGGGATAAGGACAGCACCCAGCCAACAAAACTGTCAACCCAAAATGTGCCCTTCCTACCTGCAAGATGTTCAGAGAAAATGATAGGGCAGGAAGTAAGTGAATACCCAAGGAATGACTGCCCCAAATTGAGACCCATCCCACGGGCAAGAACCAAACTCTGACACTATTCATGATACTCTGTTATGTTTGCAGACAGGAGCCTAGCATAACTGCCCTCTGAGAGACTTCACACAGCAGCCAATGGAAAGAGATGCAGTGACCCACAGCCAAACATTAAATGGAGCTTTGGGGAGTCTTGTAGAAGAGTTGGGGGAAAGATTAAGGAACCTGAAGAGAGCAGGAACCCCACAGGAACACCAAAAGAGTCAACTGATCTGGGCCCTTGGGGACTCCCAAAGACTGAACCACCAACCAAAGAGCAAGCATGGGCTGGACCCAGCTCCCCTCCACCCAGCACATATGTAGCAGACGTCCAGCTTGGCCTTCATCTGGTTCCCCCAACAACCGTTGTGTAGAATGTCCCTGAGTTGCCTCCCTGTGGATCCCCTAACTGGGTTGTCTTATCTGACCTCAGTGGGAGATGATATGCCTAGACATGCAGTGACTTGATATAACAGCTTGGGGGATTGATACCCAGTAATCTCTCCCTCTTCAGAAAGAAAGAGAAAAAGGGAAGGGGCAGTTGGAGAGGATTATGTGAGAGGATATTTGGAGGAGAGGGGGCTGATATTGGGGTATAAAGTGAATTTTTTAAAGTGGAGGAAAAAGAACAGCAAAGAGACAACTTTTAAACAAATAAAGGCTGGAGTAAAGAATATTATGTAGCCACAGATCTAAGATGATCAATGAATCCCAAGCAGAATGAGCTTAGAAAAAAACTTACATCTAGGCTTATCATATTACGACACTGAAACATCAAAGACAAAGAAATGAATTAAATCTTAAAGCATCCCTGATATCTTATACCAGGATAAATATAAGTGTGACCCTTAAGGTCATAGTGTTTATGAAAGATAACTTTTCTGTTATAAGGTTTTCCTTGCTAAAGATCAAAACAGACACAGCCACAACAAAAACTGAGAAATCTTGTTCCATACTACATTACATAAATGTTTCAAATTCATATATGATATATACGTGAGAGCGTGAGAGAGGTAATAGATACATCCTTGAGGAATAAGCAGTTGACATTAGGTGTCTTTAATTGCTATCTGCTTTTTTTTTTTAAAAAAAAAAAAGGATTTATTTGTTTTTATATGTGGGTGAGTGGGTGCTTTTGTCTGCATGTATTTATGTGCACCACTTGTGTGATGTGCCCTAGGAGAACAGAATAAGACACTGGATCCCCTGGAACTGGATTGTTGTGAAGCATCATGAAGATTCTGGATACAGAGCCTAGGTCCTCTGTAAGAGCAGATATTCTTAATCACTCAGCCATCTCTCCAGGGCCACCTTCTCATTTTTTGACAATTTTTTCAAGCTGGCTTAGAAACTACCAAAAGCTGACTAACCAACTTAGTACCATGCCTGACCTTTGTGTAGTTGCTGAGATCCACAGTTAGTTTTTCATGATTATACAGCAAGCACCTTACAGACTTAAGTGCCTTCCTAGACTCCATGAATATGAACTATTACAGGTGTTTTCTGTTGCTGCTAACCTAAATAGACAGTACTACCTCTCCATTCTATCTAGAGTTAAGCCTCCAGTTTAGATTAGAGGGAACATAACTAATGTCCTGAGTAGACATTTAACCAACTAAGTTAGAGCATGATACACTCATACATTTGACCATATGGACTAGACCTCATGTGTCTACATGAAGCCGCCTCCTTCCTCAAGGAGAAGAATATCCCATTCCCCCTGATGGCCCTATGGTAGGGGGGCTTGAACAGTTATCAAAACTATGACATGATCCTCATTCACCATAAAGAAGCTTTCACCAACTCACCAGCAATCTCTCTCTCTGCTCTCTCTACGAGATCCTTCCTATTCATCTGCTGGAAGATTCTGAAGGTCATATCCCAGGCTTGCTTCTCTTCATAATTTTTCAACAGTAAGTTGGCAAGGTCTTCCCGACATGCCTTCTTCACTTCTGTCCAAGAAATCTGTTTCAGCCCCAATTGCAAAATCTCCTGTTTGAGGAATTCTTTAAACTTCATGAATTCTTTCCTGTTTAGTTCTTCCAAGTACCACATAAGGCCAAAATCAGAAAAGAATGATGCCATCGTGCCTTAAGGAAGATAGACTTGTCTTCAGAGAGATGAGTACCAGGATTAGGAAACAGACAGGATCTGTGGGAAAATCAGGTAAGAAGTTGCATTACAAATTTAATTAATTAATTAATTTATTTATTATTAAAATAAAAGAGGTCAAAGGGCTAAGGAATGGTTTAACTCATAAAGTGTTTGCTGCACCAAGTGTAGGGACATAAGCTGGATGCATCCTCAGCATTCTTGTAAGAAGCAGGGTTTGCAGCCACAAAATCTTCAACCTACTATATGTCTTACTGGCAAAATATGCTGGACTAATGGTGATGTAGAACTTGTGGGAGTGGCTAACCAGTTACTGGTACAACTTGAGGCCCATAACATGAGTGGGAACCGACAACTGCCACTACATGGATATCCAGGAACCTTTGGCTGATCAGTCCAGAGACCCACGATAGAACCAAACACAACTATCAAAAACGCCAATGAAATTATTCCTAATGATTTTTCTGCTATACTCATAGATTAGTGCCTGTCCTAATAATCATCAAAGGCACCATCCAGGAACTAAGAGGAACAGATACAGAGACTATAGCCAAAGAGTAGGTGAAGCCAGAGTAACTCCGCAGAAGAGGCAGAAGGATTTCAGAAGCCAGAGGGTTCAGGGACACTATGAGAACACAACCCACAGAATCAACTAAACAGGGCTCAAAGGGGTTCACAGCAACTGAAGAGACAATCATGGAACCTGCATGGGTCTGCACTAGGTCCTCTGAATATATGTTATGGTTGTATAGCTTGGTGGTTTTGTGGAGCCTCTAGCAGAGGAAGTAGGAGATGTCTCTGACTCTTTTGCCTGCACTTAAGCCTTTTCCTCCTACTGGGTTGCTTCATCCAGCCTTCACAAGGGTTTGTGCCTAGTCTTATTGTACTTTGTTATGCTGCATTCAGTTGCTATTCCTGGTAGGCCTGCTCTTTTCTTTTTGAAGAGAAACAAAGAATGGATGGATCTAGGAGAGAGAAAAGGTCCATGTGAGGGGGACTGGGATCCATGCAAGTAGGGAATCTGCTTTTGGAATCTAATGTACATAAGGAAATAAGAAGAACAGGATTTGATGGCACAGCCCTGTAATCCTAGCACTGGGAAGGCACAGGATTTGATGGCACAGCCCCGTAATCCTAGCACTGGGAAGGCACAGGATTTGATGGCACAGCCTCGTAATCCTAGCACTGGGAAGGCACAGGATTTGATGGCACAGCCCTGTAATCCTAGCACTAGGAAGGCAGAAAGAGAGGGATCCCTGTGGCCTGCTGCCCAGCTTCTCTACCCAAATTCCTTGAGCTCAAAATCAGGTAGAGAGTAATTGAGAAAAATAATTGATGTCAACATCTGGCTTCCACACAAACACCCCATCCCCCATCTCCACACATATGCATGGTCACTAACTTATCACACAGTACACTGTTCATTGTGGGTGATAAATGAGGGCAAGGACTTTTTCCAAATGGGATCATGTTAGCTCTCATCCCATTGAAAGGCTCATTAAAACCATAACATGGTGGATCTCAACCTTCCTAATGCTATGATCCTTTAATACACTTCTTCATGTTTCGGTGACCTCCAACCAGATAATTACTTTCGCTGCTTCTTCATAACTGCAGTCTTACTACTGTATGAATAGTGATGTAAATATCTGTGTTTCCCTATGGTCTTAGGAGACCCCTTTGAAAAAGGGATTCACCCCCCAAAAGGATTGTAACCCACCTGCTGAGAACCACTGCAACAAAACTTAGAACACAGCAAAGTGAGATTTACTACTCTAAAGAATTACTGATGAGGTTGGAGGGATGGATCAGCAGTTAAGAACCTTTAGTGCTATTGAAGACGACCCAGGTTTAGTTTCCAGTACCCATACTGGGGGGCTCACAGTTCTCTGTAACTTTGGCTCCATGGGATCTGACACCTGTTTATGGACTCTGCAAGTATGGTACACATGTTGTGCTCCTACATACACTCAGACACACACAAACGCATGAATAAATGTTAAAAGAATTCCTGCTACAACTAAATCTGGTGATCCTAGGTGGAATGCTAGTATACAGATTAGTATTACAATGTTATCATGATAACAGTATTATAATACACAATACACTGTCATAAAACAGCTACAATGTATAAACAGGTAGCTGAGTCCAGTGGCACAGGCCTGGGATCCCAGCTACTTCAGAGGAAGAAGCAGGAGAATTAAACCTTCAGGGTCTGCCTATACACAGTGAAGTCAAGGCACACCCAGGTACCTTAGTGAACTCCCCCGTCTCAAAAAAAAAAAAAAAAAAAGTGGTTAGAAGTACTGCCTGCTCTTCCAGAAAACCTGGGTTCATATTCCAGCACCCATATGGTGGCTTACAATGATGGCAAGGTGCAGCTCAGGGGTTAAGAGTATCTGGATATCATGCAGAGGACCTGAGTTTAGTTACCAGCATCCATATCAGATGGCTCACAACCACCTGTAACTCCAGTTCAAAGACATGTGATACCGTTTTTCTAGCCTCCCTGAGCACCACACATGTATGTGGTGCACTGACAAAACTCTCATACACATGGTAAGTAAATAAATAAATATTATATTATCTTCGAAGTATATAAAACAAAACATAAAAGGAGGGCTGATTATGGATCAGTGATGGAGTGTGTAGTGTGTGCATTGCACTAGATTCAGTCTTCAGTACTGCAAAAACAAAACAATCTGATATGACAAAACTATCCAAAGGAAGGCTTAACATAATTATGATGTCCAAACATTTTAACTATAAGACAAAAATTCAGAAAGGAGGACACTCACCAGATATCAGATGCAGAAATAATCAAATCATCCAGAAAACATGAAAATTCTTAACCTATATCCACTTAGCACCTCTACTATCAGAAGGAAATAGACTTTTCTGTAAAGAGTGGGAATGCACATGAAGGAGTGTCCTTTCAACGAATGGCACTAGAACATCATCACAGTCTACTTGCAAAGTAAAATGAATGACTCCAACAGCATGACATCTCTGTGATTTTGAAGCAGGCCATAGGTACAAAATAAGACCATGTCTCAAAAATAAATAAATAAAAATATAAAAAGCAGGAAACAAAAAGCAAACGAGAATAACAAATATATAAGCATCAGCTAGCATAAAGAAGCTTCATTACATACACTACAGTTATAAGAAGCAGAGACAGTCACAACTTTCAACCCACTCAAACTGATGATTTTGTTTATCTATACAAATTTTTGGAGAAGGATATTCTTCATCTTTTATTTCTTTTCATTTAAAGTGTTTTTGGCTCCAACTTTGGAGATCAAACTCAGGGCCATGAGCAGGTTAGGCAAGTGTGCTTAACACCAAGCTAAACCTTCAATGCCTAAGGGAAAGATTGAAGGCTAACGTTACCAGGTGAAACAAATTCCTCCAACATCTTCATCAGTAAACTGGGTCAGAACAAATCCATTCTGTCCCTCCAGAACTTATTTTATACATAATGCGCGCGCACGCACGCACGCACGCACGCACACCACCACCACACCTCTCACAGGAGCTGGGGGGTTTGGAGGATGCATAAGCACACAGAGGAGTACCAGAACCCCAACTGTTTGAGGCACAGACAGGAAATACTAATAAATATTCAATATACAAACTCAGCCGACAATTTAAAAACAATGCAATGTAAATATTAAGTGATTTTTTTTGTTGTTAATTTTTGGGTCTTTGGGGGGTTTTTTGTTGTAGCCTTGGCTGTCCTGGAACTCACTCTGTAGACCAGGTTGGCCTCGAACTCAAGAGCCTGCCTCTGCTGGAATGGGGTTCATCCATATGAGACTGTAACTACTTTGTAATTTATTCAGATTTTTATATTTTTTAATTAGACTCTTTGGGGCCTCTCACAGAATTTACTGATTTATTTTTACTCTACTCTCTTTCATTCATTATTATTTTTTCTGCTTTTGGTGGTGGGATTAAGGGCGTGAGCCATCACACCAGGCTACATAAATATTCATGTGGCCAACAGCATCCTGTTACTGTGGGTTACCTGACTTTGATATACTCTGGTTCTAAACAACAGCATTTTTATTTTCAGAATACAAACCCTGACTTATCTGTGGTAAAGATTATTGGTAAATTTGCAGGGGTCTCTGTTACAAAATGATGCAAACTAAGTTATTTAAAGCTACAGAAATTCTGTTAGAGATGTGGGTTGACTGGTAGCATGCCAGATTAGCGTGTACAGAGCCCTGGGTTCCATCCCTAGCAACATAGAAATCTGGTGTGACGGTGCACACCTGTAGTACCTGAACCTGGGAGGTGAAAGCAGGTGGTTTAGAAGTTCAAGGTCATCCTTGGTTACACAGTGATTTCTCAGCTAGCCCACAGTCCTTGAGACTGTCTCAAAACCCCAACCAACTCCAATAACAGCCAAATCACTAAGAATCCTGTTGCCTCACTATTTGTGAGGCAGGGGTCGGCAGCTTCACTCTCCTTCCCTCTGGGAAGCCCTGGCCTGCACCTTCTGAGTCCCTGCTTTGCTGAAAAATCTTTGTCTTTTCCTTGCAGCTACTTAACTCCAGTATCTGCCTTGATTATCACATTACATTTTCCTGGTGTTCCAGTCTCCACATGGTTACCCTTAGAATGACTAATTAAATCTCCAACAATGTCTTTTTACCCCTTTTTGAGGGGTTAGAGATTGGGACTTTAATACATTTGTTTAGTACAGGAGCAAAAACTCAACATTCCAGCCAACAGTAAAGACCAGTTGATGCATAAACAATCTTTGCCCATGCGTTTAGCTGGTGGTAAAAAGAAAAAGTTCTTTAAAGGGTGAACTCAGGTGAAGGGCTTAGACACAAATACTGGGTGTGTCCATTTCTGCCTGCTTCTCTTGGGTTCTCATAATTCTCAGCCTCACGCCCATGAATATAAACATAAACATAAATATCTCTCTGCCCTCCATATTTTCCGGTGACCAACCCTCATAACGCTTACTTATTATTATTATTATTATTATTATTATTATTATTATTATTATCTCTTTATATCCGGGAGACCTCATGGGCACCTTCTCCTCCAAGGTCTCCAGCCCAGCTAACAGTCTCCTGGGAGCCCTCTACTTACTTCGAAGTCAGAAAAAGCCAGATAAAGTCGGTGTGCTTGTCTATGGATCCAGCTGGAGCAAGTGTTGGGAGGGTTTGGACAAGCAATGAGTTTTGTTTTCCTAGAAAGGAAGAGAAGAGAAGAGAAGAGAAGAGAAGAGAAGAGAAGAGAAGAGAAGAGA
>JADRCH010006647.1:0-10337 GCA_019843965.1 Rhynchomys soricoides
TTTTTTTTTTTTCATTTTGTAAAAAAAGATCTTATTAAGGGTGTCATAAGTTTTACTTAGTTTGGTCTTCCTTCTAGCTCCTTAGTGAAGATAAAGATAGACATGGAAAATAGTCAGTACTTAGCCTCTGTTCTACTGAAAAACCGAGTCTGGTGTCCCTAAGCAGCCCTGTTCAGTCCATTCTGACCATTCTGAGTGTGAATCACCTTCCTGACACAGAAACCAAGCTCACATTTCTTTTTGTCACCATAGAGATTTAAAAAGATGATGTGTTTTCCTATTTTTCACTCTGATCTGCTCCTAGATAACAAGAAATCTCAGTTCCACTGCCTGTATTGGTTTTTAAAATAGAGTTATTCATATATAACATAAAATGGGCCCAAAGATAAAACAACTCAATATTGTCTAAAGTATCTCTACTTGAGACGATAGCCATTTGATTTTCAAAACCAAAGCAAACTTGAGGGCATTTTCACTATGGAATGTCTTCAGCTTTGGATAAGTCTCTAATCATCTCACAGAGCCCAGTTGCTGTGTGGAGTGTGCTGGGAGATGCTGCCTTGGACTGGGATGTCCAATGAACCTTAGTTTACCAATGACAATGACAACCAGAAGACCAGAAAACAGTGCCACTTGTAGCACATGGACCTTCTCCTTTAAATCTTGCAACAACTGAGCTAAGTCTTATTACCACCGTATTATAAATGAGGGTATAAGCATAAAAAAACTGCCACCACTTTTCCAAACTCAAAAAGTTAATAAACGTTAACTCAAGCACTAAGTCTGAGCTTCTAGCCCCAGCCAGCTTCCCCCTGTTCACCATCCTACCTCCACAATATTCAACCTTGTCTCTTAAATATAGACACGTTTGTCAGCTTTTAGCCACATTTTCAATGATAACAGATAGCAAAGAACAAAGCTGAATGCTTTAAATGCATTCAGTCTGTCAAGAAAAGAGCTGTGAGGGATTATCTTGATTAGGCTTAATTAAGGTTGGAAGACAAACAGATACTTGGTCTGCAGAAGAAAGCTGAGCAGCTCCAGTGCTTTCTGCTGTCTCTACTCTGATTGTGAGAGAACATAATGAACAACATCTCACACTCCTGAAGCCATGTCTTCTACACCATGATAGGAAGACCCCTAAATTATGAGCTAAAATTAACCCTTAAGTTGCTTTGACAGGTATTTGTCCCAGGAATGCGAAAAGTAGCTAATATAAAATGTTTAATGCTTTTCACAACTTTTAAGAACAGGGAGTAAATAAACTACTTTGGGCAACACGAATTTTAAAAAAAAAGATGCTAAGTTTTAAATTTATTTTCTTTTTCTGTCGTAGCACTTTTGTTTTCCCACCTTTTATTAAAAATAGATTCTTTTCTCATACAGTGTATATGATTACAGTTTTCCCTCCCTCTACTTCTTCCAGCCTCTCCTGTCTCCTCTCCTATCTTGATCCACTTCCTTTTTGTCTCTTATCAGAAAAGAACAGAATTCTATGAGATAGCAACAAAATGT
The DNA here is from genome assembly GCA_019843965.1 of Rhynchomys soricoides. Lineage (NCBI taxonomy): Eukaryota > Metazoa > Chordata > Mammalia > Rodentia > Muridae > Rhynchomys > Rhynchomys soricoides. Next base: position 1,516 of record JADRCH010006647.1, read on the forward strand.
AACAAAATAAAATATAGCACAATAAAACAAATACCATCACATAGAAGCTGTGATGGCAAACCAACAGAAGTAAAAGAGCCAAAGAGCAGACGAAAGAATCAGAGACCCATTCATTTACACACTCAAGTGTCCCATAAAAATGCTAAAGTAACAAATGATCAAAATATACAGATGTGGATGCTTACAGCCAACCTTCAGTCTGGGGTCTTCAGTGGAGTAGTTGGGGGAAGGACTGAAGGAGCTGAAGGGATTTGCAGCCCCATAGGAAGAACAACAATATCAACTAACCAGACCCCCTCTCCCTCCAAGCTACCAGGTACTAAACCACCAAAGAGGGACTAATGGCTCCAGCTGCATATGTAGCAACATTTTGGCTTACCTGGCATCAATCAGAGGGAAGGCCCTTGGTCCTGATGTTCCAGTGTAGGGGAATTCTAGGGCTGGGAGGCAGGAGTGGGTGGGTGGGTTGAGGATCACCCTCATAGAAGCAGGGAGAGGAAAGAGGGGTTAGTAGATTTGTAGAGAGGAAACTGGAAAGTGGGACATTTGAAATGTAAGTAAATAAAATAACCAATAAGAAATATGCAAAGAAATTGAGACAGTATTATAGGAAGAGAAAAATATTTTAAGAAAGTTGAAAAGAAGGAAGGACAAATATGAAGGGACAGAGAGAATGATGCAAGAGACACACAGAAGCCAGACAAATAGAATCTTAGGCCCTCATAGCTGGCACCTACATGGCAAAAAGGGATATATGGTATCCACCTTCAGTTGTGCTTCAGTGTTGACTGCTAACTTGTCTGACATGGGATCAACTCCACACTCCTGGCATAGAGAAACATAACCTTGTCAGCAGCAATGGATTTCACAGTTGAAATGTAGGGTCAAATTTTTCTTTGCCTTAAAAGAAAATATGACTCGAATCTCAATATATGTATAAAAATTCAATAGGGAATGAACCCACAAACATGGTATCTTGAGATCAGCTTGTCACTTTATCACCCTATTAAAACTTGGGTATAAGTCCTTTCTCTGAGTCCTTGCATGTCTCTCTATTTAATACTGTATTTACAATAATTTTTGTAGAAATTAAATTACCCAAGTCTTAGTCTTGATTTATGGTTTCAATTACATATTGCTTCATGGAATTGTCTTAATCAATGCCTATTGTTAATCTCACCTTTATGAAGTACATCCTGATATAGGAGATAAGATTGTGTCAATTATGGCTGAATATGTTAATAACCGTGTACCTGAGAGTTAGGTATTTATGCCAAGCAGTTACATATTAAAAGGCATAACTTCATAATTTTTATTTTATTTCTTACTTAAGTGGTAATTTTTCCTCTTTTAAATTTAATTAAATATAATCCATCACTCCCCTCATCTGTCTTCTCTCTTATAGCTTTAACATATGAGCCCCTCTCCCCTAGTCCAGAGACTCTTTCTCTTGATCCCTTGTTGTTTCATGCAGATATAAGCAAATCAACACATAAATGTCACCTGTCAAGTCTTTTCAGTGTTGCTTGCATGTGTATGTTTCTAGGGCTAACCTAACCAAGCAGCAGGCTAGTCCTGAGAGAAGACTAAGTCTTCTTCTCTCCTTCATTTGGTTGTGTATTGTTCACTAATGGGTGCAGTTCCATTAGATTTTTCCCATTTCTGTATGGGTGTCAACTGCTATTAGAATTATTTAGATCGTGTTTAGGTAGCCATATTGTTGAGATTTCGTGGATATAGCTTCCCTGTCGTGGCTAGAACATACAGTCTTACAGTAAAATTTCTGGTTCTCTGGTTTTTATATTCCTGTCTCTTCTTCTACAAAGTTTTATGAGCATGGTGTGCAGGTGTTGTTTTGTAGATGTATTATTTGGGGTTGGCCACTCATCAGCTGTTTGCTGCGTTTTGAAGTAGTGGATTCCTTTAATAGTCTCCAAGGGCTGTAAAAGGAAACTTATTTGATGAAGAGGGAGATTTAAGTTTATAGATGACTATAAAGATAAGTACTTAGAATGCAATTAGGAATCATGCTTGTTTATCAAAATCCCAGTAGAAGGGCCTCCCCTAAAATTCATAGTCACACTAGCCATTCACAGATAGCTGTGCTTACAGTACCAGGCATGGCTTGCCTTGTGTGAAGTGGGCCTGGCGTCCAGTCAGGCAGCTGTTGGTTACCACCAAAAGTAAGTGCTATTTATGCCACCTTAGGGATATATTATCATTTTGGTCATTACTATGGTTCATAACCAACATAAGGAAGTAGGACTACTGATTGCCGAACTCCCTTGGCAGCATGCATAGCACCTTCTAGTACATGGCAGCATGCATAGAACTTTCTAGTGCATGGCAGCATGCATAGCACCTTCTAGTAGATGGCAGCATGCTTAGCACCTTCTAGTAGATGGCAGCATGCGTAGCACCTTCTAGTACATGGCAGCATGTGTAGCACCTTATAGTGTATGGCAGCATGCGTAGCACCTTCTAGTAGATGGCAAGCATGCGTAGCACCTTCTAGTAGATGGCAGCATGCGTAGCACCTTCTATTACATGGCAACATGCGTAGCACCTTCTAGTACATGGCAGCATGTTTAGCACCTTATAGTGTATGGCAGCATGCATAGCACCTACTACTAGTACATGGCAGCATGCGTAGCACCTTCTAGTACATAGCAGCATGCTTCTATTACTATGTAAGCTATTCCTCAAGGAAGAGACTGGGTTAACAAACAGCAAGTGTCTAGCAAGACCAATTTCTCCATCTCAAGGAAGACTTCAGCCTTGTCTCCGTGTGGGAGCCTGGTTATACACATTGCACTTACCTAATTTGGAGATTCAAATTTGTGCCTTGACTATCACCAAAGCCCTTTTTACTTCCACTTATCTTCATCTCTGCCTCCTCTTCACTAATTACAAGTACATCAGTTATGGGACTGTGGATCTACCTTATTTCAGCATGATCATATTTTCATTCAATAGTTCTTTATTTTCTAGCTATTGTTCTTTCTAAGTTATAGGGCTTCCTATTAAAGGGAATTATAGTAAGAAGAACATACACTTGTATATCTACATTGATAACCATAAATCTGGAAGGGATAGTGCTGTCAACGCTTCCATAATTGTCATTTGGGAGGGAGTATTTTTCTTACATTCAGTTTTCCTAGGACTGTAATAGGGTGCATGTATAAACAAATACAAATGATAGAGAATGATGTCCCTGGAAGCATTGGTGTTATCAATAATTTAGACTATATAGAGAAAATATATGGTCAATAATTGATTCTACCTTTAGAAATAATTTCCCAGATCTCACCGAACAAAGGTTTGACCAAAAAAACAAACCTTTCTTATGATTTCTACTTTAGTTACACAAAGATAATACTAATAACATTGAACATGTTATTTATTCCATAGAGAATAGAAGAAAAGTGTACTTTCTAGTCAGAGATGAGAATCTCAATGCTGATATCCTGGAGAACTGTGGATTCAGAGTCATCTACAGTATTTACACATTGTAATGTGTACAAGGTAGGCAGTTCAATCTTTTTCAGAGTTTCTTCACATGTCCATTATGGTACTATATAGATTATAATATCTTGCAAAGAAATATCATAAATGCTGGGGTCATTAATATGATCATCTATTTTTCCCTATTATATAACACTAAGTCAACCTTGGATAATATTTGGGTATTATGTTATATTTATTTACTTTGTAAAAATTAGAGTTGATGTTTGAATGAAGGGCTTCACACAATTCATTAAAAGTATTAGAACTAAGCTTTAACCTCAACCTTAATGCCTGTGTACTTTGCAAACATATGAACATTTACATTGTGGGTGTGTGTACATCCCTGTGTGTACACATACATAAACATACATGCACATGAATATTTTTGTTATGCATAACTGTAAATATTGCTTATGTATGTGGCATACAAAGATACAGATAATGGTATATGACATTGATTGGTTATATAGAAGATATACAAAATCTAATTCATTGAGTATTCTATAATTACAAAAATGTCTAAATATTGATAATTGATGATATTAAATGTTTTATTTTAGTAAAAGGTTATATAAGGTATACTGATTGTGAACACACATCTTTAGTGACGCCTGTGTTGGTTTAAACATCTATTAAAAGTATATTTATTAAATAAATGGCATAATATAGAAGACAAAATGTACAGAAATAAATTATAGAAGATAAGGTGGAGTCATATTTGCATTGCTATTTATGCTCCTGTGCTATTTTTCTTTTAAAATTGTAGAAAATGCTATATGAAAAATCTATATTTTGAGTTCTGGTTAAGTAAGATCATAGAAAGCTCAAAACATATTTTCTGCAATACCTATTTATCTTTATTGGAGGACAAAACTTTTTCCAGAATTGATGTTTAACTTAGAGTAAATTAGTAGGTCTCCGTCTGAATTAACAAGTACAAGTGATTGAAGGATGTGAGCTGGTGCAGGGTGTGATAGCTTTAAGGAGGGCAATAGCTTTTCCTTGTTTATCACACTGGGTAAGGGTAGAGGGGGATCTTGAGAGAGTCTTGTCTTTCTCTTACCCTCAGCCATGGTTATTTGGAGATAGTGGAACATTGATGTAATATTCCCAGTAAGAAGTAGAACCTTTTGTATTGTGGTTCTCTAACTAGAGAAATGCATAGATCCATGAATTTGCCTCACACTCAGTAATCAAGAAAGGGGAGATGATTAACGGTCGCAAGACAAATGGAGGTTACTCTACAGGAAGTAGAAAACTAGAGACTGTTTTAGTGAGATTCATGTTAACATAATTAAGCCATGTGAATTCAGAGAGTTGCAGAGAGGACTTGGGAGCATATTTCATAGGCAAAAGTTTTGGCCATTAATATCACATTCTGGCAGGGGATGAGGAGACCAGGGCAGACAGTATCAGCACACTGCTCCTCTTTATTACCAGAGCTATGATTGGAGCATAAAAAAGTCCGGCATCTGTCATCTGCTGCTTTGAACACAGACATCATCAACTATAGGGAGGTAAAATGAGACCAAACAGTAAAGACAGCTTTCTGTCTTGGATGTTGAGTTAAAGGATCAAAACCATGTGAAATGGAATCTGTGTTCTTCCACAGGCAGGGAAATAATTAATGGAACAAGTCTGATAAAAAATGGGTGGAAGGAAGTTTCAATTTAACCAAAACAGATTTTCCCCAATATATAAGTGAATTTAATGAAAGCAAAATAAATTTCTCTTCTTATCTATGAGAGCTTGAATAAATCAAACTTTTTCTCCTGAAAACTTGATTCATTGGACAACTGAAAATCTGGGATCCATTGTTTAAGCTGTAACAAAAACCCATGTATTCAGAACTCACTGGGAGAAAGCCCATTATGCTGTGTGGAAAGCAAATGAGCTGTGGAGCTGGGCCAGAGACAAAGTGGATAGCTAGGTAAGGTGACAGAATGTAAAAATGTATGAAAGATGTGAATGTGGGGGGATTCATGGACCATGGGCTGAGTCCTGCGTTTCAGTTCCAGATAAGATACTAAAAGCCGGGCTGACTTGAGAGCAGTCCGTTGTCAAACACTATTGCATTCAATTTCAGCATTAAAGACCATTCCATTTCAATTGTGCTTCCGGGAAGACTCATGACAGAGTGACAGAAGGAATATTTGCATCAGCTCTTCGCTGTTTTAAACTCATTGTATTTTTGCTTTAAAACCAGAACATCTTAGGTGGGTTCAACTTTGACTTATAAAACTTAAGTAACATTTGGGGACGTGTATGGAGCCCTGTCGAACAGCAACCCTAGAAGAGAAAATCCATTCCTAGCACAAGGTCTTGCACACATGAACTAATGTGGCTGTGACTGCAAGAAGACCTGCTCGTGATCAGGCCAACCAAATTCCAGCATGGACTAGGAGGAGCTCATGAAGTCCTAACCCTAGTTGAGAAGATATTGTCAATTGACTGCCATTAGGGGAGAGAGAAGTCTTCTTCATGGATGTGACCTCTGAAAGGTCACTCTTGCTCCATATATGTTCTTTATATCAGTTTGGTGATAACTGGTTGGTAGAAAGGGAAGAAATTATATAGGAGTAAATGGTAATAGACTTGATCAAAAGCATTTTGTGTATATATGACATTGTCAATAAAATAAGCAATAATGATTCCAAGTATTTGGAGTAATACTATCTGGTCTTTTCTGAAAAGTGGTTTGTGACTTCTCTTTTTATATCTGTTTAATTTCGATATGCAACAGCGTGTTTTGATACCACAATCAGACAAAATGAGTTGTCAAATGTTGGCTTCTTATTTACTCTCTCTCTCACACAGACACACACACACACACACACACACACACTTTAATTCTGAAGTTATTCTTACTCTCTTAGGTCTTTACAGTTAGTAACAAAGCAAATCTGTAATATTCATATCATAATTGAATTTTTAATGAGTGTAGGAAATCTAATCAGTAGAACTTTCTACTGCTCTTTAAGTCTTCTGATGCTATAGATCCAAATAGAGATGCAGATAATAGGGCATTACAAAGGCACCCATTACTTAATAATGAACCCTATTCCAAACCTGAAAGCTGGCAGGTGTTATGTGTCACTTTCTTTTTTTTTTTTTTATTTTCATATTTTACTTACATTTCAAATGTTTCAGATCTCCCCTTTGGAACCTCTCCATTCCCTCTGCCTTCCCCTGCCAATATGGGGATATTCTCCAACCCACCCTCCCACCCACCCACCCACTCTCATCTTCCCTCCTTGTCATTCTCCTATACTGGGGGATCTAACACCCTCAGGCCCAAGGGCCGCTCCTCCCCCTGACGGATAACAAGACCCTCCTCTGCTGCGTTTATGGCCAGCACCATGGGTCTCTCCATGTGTATTCTTTAGTTGGTGGATCAGTCTCCCGAAGTATCGGGGGGGTCAGGGCTGTTGCCACTGTTGCTGCCTCCCTGGGGCTGCACACTCCCTCAGCTCCTTCAGTCCTTTCTCCAAGCCCTCCATTTGGGATGTCACACTCAGAACTACTGTTGTTGCGAAGTGACTCTTGGGTATTTCAAACTTTTGGGCTAATAACCTCTTAACAGTGAGTACATACCATGTTCATTCTTTTGTGACTGCATTACCTCGCTCAGGATGATATTTTCAAGATCCATCCATTTGTCTACGAATTTCATGAAGTCATTGTTTTTAATAGCTGAGTAGTATTCCATTGTGTAAATGTACCACATTTTCTACATCCATTCCTCTGTGGAGGGACATCTGGGTTGTTTCCAGCTGCTGGCTATTATTAATATGGCTGCTATGAACATAGTGGAACATGTGTCTTTATTACATGTTGGAGCATCTTCTGGGTATATGCCCAGGAGTGGAATAGCTGGGTCCACAGGTAGTATTATGTTCCTTTTTCTGAGGGTCCGCCAAACTGATTTCCAGAGAGGTTGTATCATCTTGCATTCCCATCAGCAATGAAGGAGTGTTCCTCCACATCCTTGCCAACATCTGCTATCACCTGAGTTTTTGATCTTAGCCATTCTGACTGGTGTGAGGTGAAATCTCAGGGTTGTTTTGATTTGCATTTCCCTGATGACTAAGGATGCTGAACATTTCTTTAGGTGCTTCTTGGCCATTCAAGTTTCCTCAGTTGAGAATTCTCTGTTTAGCTCACTTCCCCATTTTTTGACAGGGTTATTTGGATCTCTGGTGTCTAGCTTCTTGAGTTCTTTGTATACTTTGGATATTAGCCCTCTATCAGATGTAGGATTGGTAAAGATCTTTTCCCAATCTGTAGGTTGCCGTTTTGCACTATTCACAGTGTCCTTTGCCTTACAGAAGCTTTGTAAATTTTATGAGGTCCCATATGTCAATTCTTGATCTTAGAGCACAAGCCATTGGTGTTCTGTTCAGGAACAATTCCCCTGTGCCCAAGTGTTCGAGATTCTTCCCCACTTTCTCTTCTATTAGATTCAGTGTATCTGGTTTTATGTGAAGGTCCTTGATCCACTTGGATTTGAACTTTGTACAGGGAGATAGGAATGGATCAATTCGCAATCTTCTACATGTAGACCGCCAGTTGATCCAGCACCATTTGTTGAAGATGCTGTTTTTTTTCCACTGTATGGTTTTAGCTCCTTTGTCGAAGATCAAATGACCATATGTGTGTGGGTTCATTTCTGGGTCTTCGATTCTATTCCATTGATCTACCTGCCTGTATGTGTCACTTTCAATGTGCATAGCCATGAGAAAACAATTGTGTGTTGATTACACCAGGCAGTCTGTGGTGTTTTCAGTTTTGTCTTCACTTATTTCTATCATGTACAACTTATTTTTATTTTAGATTATCTGTCTTTCTCAATATGTTACAAATGGCAGTACTTTCTTCTTATTATTCGATTCTCGTGGAAGAATAATGTTTAGCACAAAGGAGATGTCCTAATGTTAGTTGAGTGTTATAGAAAGTATTTAAATCTTGGCCTGAGGTTTCTACCCCACCTTAGCTATTTATATTCCCAAATGAAAAATACACACAAGTTTTATATTTACAATAAGCTTTAAATAACACAAGATCTGGGTAGATACTACTCTCTATGTTGTCAGAATCAACTTTCCTTTCAATAACCCCAAAGTATTGCTTACTATTCTTTATCTGGGCTGCTTTTAGCTCCAATTGGGCAGCCCTCAGGTCCACGTCTCATGTCCTGTCAACTCCAAACCCATGGCAGCTTCTTCTTCCTCCTAACCCATGGCAGCTTCTCCTTCCTTCTAACCCATGGCAGCTTCTCCTTCCTCCTAACCCATGGCAGCTTCTCCTTCCTCCTA
>JADRCH010006650.1:0-16497 GCA_019843965.1 Rhynchomys soricoides
ACACAGAAGCCACTTGATCCTTTCCCAAGGAGAAAGACTTATTTGATCTTAAGTGAGTGAAGATCATGATACCATAAAATATTGTAACTGCCAGGATATGAGAGACACAAGTTGAGGAGGCCTTCTGCTTTCCTGAAGTAGAATTGATCTTTAAAATAGTCAAGAGAATAGATATATAAGATGCAGATGTTGTGATAAGGGACAACAGTAGGGTGGAACCAGCGAAAATGAATATAGTGAATTCAATATCATTTGTGTTGCTGCATGAGAAGGCTATAAGTGGGGATGTGTCACAGAAAAAGTCATGGATGACATTGGAATTGCAGAAATCCAGGGTACTCCTGCATAACATATTGACAGTGCAATCCACAGCCCCAAACACATATGACACAATAAGGAGAGCACTGCAGAATCTGTTGGACATAATGACTGAATAATGTAGAGGGTTTCAGATAGCTACATACCAATCATAGGCCATTGAAGACAAAAGGAAACATTCAGTAGCTGCCAAAAGGACAAAAAAGTACATTTGAGTGAAGCAGCCAACAAAGGAAATGTTCTTAGTGGAAGTCAGCAGGTTTTCTAAAGTTTTAGGTGTGATGACAGTTGAGTAACTTAGGTCAAGGAATGACAGGTGAGTGAGAAAGAAATACATTGGAGTGTGAAGTTGGACATCTTACCAGATAATCAGTATCTCGCTAATGTTCCCCAGAACAGTGAACAGGTATATCAAGAGAAAAAGCACAGATAGGACCAGCTGAACCTCCTTGGAATCTGTCAGCCCCATGAGGATGAAATCAAGTTTATTTGTATAATTCCAGGCATTCATTGTGAACTACCCTAAAATGAAATTAAAGTGACACTTAGATCTAGTAAATCTCAGTAAAATATTTTAAGTCTATACCTTTATTTTCATAATTAATTTCTGTTGTCACAAATACTATTTCTACAGTGTTACTAAAAACTAACGCAAAAAACAGAAGTATGACACTTGATTAATATGTTATAAAGATCATTAATTATTTTATACTTTCAATAGAACATATAATACCACTTTCAAAGAGGAATAAGGTATAGAAATATTAAATTACTTTTGAGAAATATTAAATTTCTATTTCAAATGCTTCCTGATTGTACGTATAAATAATTTCACTGCAAAGCATATTTGTGATTCTGTATTACTCTCTGTAATTAGCTTTTGAAACTTAATCAAAACTTTTAATAAACAAAAAAGGAAATTTAGAAAATCATTTTAATGTAACATTTGCTCTTCATTTTCTTCAAATGTGACTTATATCTATCTACAAATAAATCTCATTGTTTTAAAGAAGTATCATTGGCTCCCATAAAAATTATGCCAATTCATGATGCAGAGATAATCTCATGACCAAACATTTCAAAATCAAAGTTCTTCTAAATTTTACTTTCAAAATATGACAATGACTTTTAGAATCTCATGTAATCAACACATTTTTTTTTTGTTAGAAATCCTGACAGTTCTTGTCAAAGCTGCAAACTTAGTGTTTATAAACAGTCTTAGGGTGAATACCTGGTGTTATTTTTAACTATTCTTAGACTTTCTCCCTTCACAATACTTACTGTGAGCCAAATATTTTAGTAAACAACAGTCACAGATCTTTTAATATCTTAGGCCTAAATTTTGACAACTTTGATTTTTTTTCAAAAATAAAAGAAGGCATAGGTCTAAGTATCTCAATGGTTCTGAAGTATAGATTTCCTTGTCATTTCCAAATGTCTGTGTATTCATTTTCTTTAAGTGGAAAGATAAAGCAAGTCAGCCAAAAAGTGTTATTTAGCTCCTGTTGGAATACAATGTTCCACAGAAGCTTTTAGTCAAATGAGTTCTAGTAACTTCTGTAAGTCCAAGTAGAGTAGTCTATGACTTTTTTACCTAATAATTCTAGACCAATTTATTTAAGGATACTGAGAATAATCTTACCTGTGGTCATCCTTAAAGACTATTTTCTAAGAGAGACTAGCAAGCTCTTGAGAACCAAATTTCAAGGGATAATTGAGCCAGAGATTTTCTTTTCTAAGCCCCACAGTGAAGAGAATGACCACAGTTTTCCTTCTAATGATATAATTGCATTGTAGAGTTGTATGTACACCTACTTTTATTGGCTCAGGATAGTGAAGATGGTAAAAGATATATCCAGTTATATTCTCAATATTGTACTTATAATGTTTTCAGTGAGATATATTTTAATTTGGGAAGACTGGTTCTATAATAATAAGTGCCATGCATTGTAGATAATAAACTCCACAGTAAAATATCAGCTTGGGTATGTTTTACACTTAATTTTTAATTTGTTGTATTTTTATTTTATATTTTTATTTGTCAGTTCCTAAACACGACAGGCAAGACACAAAATTAAACATTATTAAACATTAAAAAATATATAATTATTGGCCCAGGGCAAAGCCAGAGCTCAAGATCTCTCCCACATTGAGACAGCTTAACTTCCATGTGCTCTGACAAAACCAGGCTCTCATGAGAGACATAGAAACCTGCCCCAATACTTGGCAAAAATGGGACACCCCACGGGACCCAACCAAGGTAAACCCTATCTAGCTTGCCCAGCAGAGACACATCATCTTCTGGCCCAAAATTCAGCTCTGAGCAGAGCCAGTGATACAGACCCCCTCCCAGATGCTAAGAAAGCTTGACTCCAAGGAGTTCCTTCACAACCAGGCTCACAGGCTCACAGGATCACAAACAGGACAGAATCTATCACAGATAGCAAGGCCAGTTAATACCTGAGATAAACGTACTGTGATAGATAAGCATTAAAACATATGCAACAGAAATCAATGCTATGTGGCATCATCAGAACTTAGTTTTCATATCATAGCAAACCTTGGAAACCCTAACACACCTGAAAAGCAAGACTCCAACCTAGAATACCATCACATCAATATCACAGAGGATCTTAAGGAGGATATAAATAACTTCCTTAAAGAAATACAGGAAAACACAGGTAATTGGGTAGAAATGCAGTAGTACAGGAAAACACAAACAAACAGGTGAAGGAATTGAACAAAAGGGTCCAAGATCTAAAAGTGGAAATAGAAACAATAAAGAAACCACAAGGAGGGGCAACCCTGGGCATGGAAAACATAAGAAAAATATCAGGAGTAACAGATGCAAACATTGCCAAGAGATGGAAGCAACAATCTCAAGTGTAGAAGATACTGTAGAAGACATTGACACAACAGTCAAAGAAAATACAATGTGCAAAAAGCTCCCAAAATAAAACATCCAAGAAATTCAGAAAACAATGACAAGATCAAGCTTAAGAAAAATAGGAATAAAAGAGAGATTCCCAATGTAAAGGGTCAGAAAACATAATCAACAAAATCATAGAAGAAAATTTCCCTGTCCTAAAGAAATAGATGGTCATAAACATGCAAGATGCCTATAGAATACCAAATACATTTGTCCAGAAAGGAAATTCCTCCCATCACATAATAATCAAAACACTAAATGCACAGAACAAGGAAAGAATATTGAAAAAAGTAAGGGAAAAAGTCCAAGTAACATATAAAGGCAGGCCAATCAGAATTACACCAGACTTTTCAACAGCGACTCTAAAAGCCAGAAGATCATGTAGAGATGCCATACAGACCCAAAGAGATCACAAAGGCTAGCCAAGGCTACAAAACCTAACAAAACTCTCAAACACCACTGATGGAGACACTAAGATATTCCATGACAAAACCAAATTTATACAATATATTTTCATTAATCCATTCCTACAGAGGATAAGAGAAAGAAAACTCCAACATAAATAGGGAAACTGTAATAATGAAAAAACATGAAATTAAACATCTCACAACAAATCCAAAAGAAGATAACCACACAAACAACAAAAATAACAGGAATCAACAATCATTGGTCTTTATTATCTCTCAATATCAATGGACTCAATTCCCCAATAAAAAAAAAGGTTAACAGATTGGAAACTGAAAGATGACCCAGAAGGTTGTTGCATGCAGGAAAGACACATCAGTGACAAAAAACAGATACTACCTCAAACTAAAAGGCTGAAAATATTTCCAAGTAAAAAATCTCAAGAAACAAGCTGAACTAGCCATTGCAATATCCAGTTAAAAAGACATTCAACCAAAAGATTTCAAATGTGATGGGGAAGGGCACTTCTTATTCATCAAAAGAAATGACCACCAAGATGAACTCTCAGTTCTGACCATCTATGCCCAAAATGCATGGGCACCCAGATTCATAAAAGAAACTTTATTAAAGCTCAAAGCACACATTACACCTCATACAATAATAATGGGAGACTTCAACACCCCATTTTCAGCAATGGACAGATCATGGAAAGAGAAACTAAAAGAGACACAGTGAAACTAATAGAAGTTATGAACAAAATGGATTTAACAGATATCTACATTACATTTCACCCTAAAACAAAAGAATGTACTCTATTTCCAGAACATCATGGTACCTTCTCCAAAATTGACCATTTAATTGGTCACAAACTAAGCCTCAACAAACCAAAAAAGATTAAAATAATCTCTTGAATTCTATCAGATGATCATGGACTAAGGTTGGTCTTCATAACAACAAAACCAAAGGAAAGTTCACATACCCATGGAAATTGAATAACTCTCTACTGAAAGATAACTTTGTCAGGGAAGAAATAAAGAAAGAAATTAAAGACTTTCTAAAATTTAACAAAAAAAAATAGGAAAAGCATAAGCAAATTTATAGGACACAATGAAAGAAGTTCTAAGAGGAAAATTCATAGCACTGTGTACCCTCATAAGAAATTGGAGAGATCCAACATTAGCTAATGTGCTTATCTGTAATCGCAGCACTTGAGTGGGTGAGGCAGGAGGATGGCTATGAGTTCAAGGACATTGTGGCTACAGACTGAGTCTTTGGCAAGCTAGGACTATAGAGTTAGACCCACCTTACAAGAAACAAAAACAAAGGACCAAAGTGATGACTCAGTGGTAAAAACACTTGCTGCACAGGGCTAACAACCCAGCTTCATCCCTAGAACCCAAGTTGGAAGGACCAACTGACTCTGCCAGTCTGTCCTCTGGCCTTCAGATATATGCTGTGGCATATACACATCTTCACACATGCAAATTTCAACTGCTGATAAATAAAATAGTAAAAGGAAACAAAAAAAATAAAAAGAACACATCTAAAAGCTTGAAAAGAAGCAAACACACCTAATAGGACAGCAGGAAAAAATCAAACACCTATCAGAAATCAACCAAGTAGAAACAAAGAGAACTATAAAAAAATAAATAAAACTAAGAGCTGGTTCCTTGAGAAAATCAACAAGATAGATGAATCCTTAGCCAGACTAACCAAAGGGCACAAAGATAGTATCCAAATTGACAAAACCAGAATCGAAAGGGGAAACAAAAGAAACTGAAGAAATTAAAAAAATCACCAGATCCTACTACAAAAGCCTATACCCAACCAGACAGGAAAATCCAGATGAAATGGATAATTTTCTAGAAAGATAACAGGCGCAAAATTAAATCAGTACCAGATAAACTAAATAAACCATTTCATAACCCCTAAAGAAATGAAAGCAGTCATTAAAAGTCTCCCAACCAAAAAAATCAAGATCAGTTGGTTTTAGCACAGAATTCTATCAGAACTTCAAAGAAAACCTAATATTAATACTTGTCAAACTATTCCACAAAGTAGAAACAGAAGGAATACTACCTAATTCATTCTATGAATCCAGTCATTCTGATACCTAAATTGTACAAAGACAGAACAAAGAAAGAGAACTTCAAACCAAATTCACTTATGAATATTGATGTAAAAATACTCAATAAAAATTTTGCAAACAAGATGTAAGAACATATCAAAATGATCATTCACCACCATCAAGTAAGCTTCATCCAGGGGTGCAGGGATGGATCAATATATGAAAATCGTTCAACATAATCCACTATATATAGAAACTCAAAAACCAAATCACATGATAATCTCTGTAGATGCTGAAAAAGCCTTCAGGAAAGTTCAACAGAGCTTTATGTTAAAAGTCTTAGAATGATCAGAAATTTCAGGCACATAACTAAGCATATTAAGAGCAATATACAGCAAACCAACAGCCAACATCAAATTAAATGGAGAAAAACTTGAAACAATTCCACTAAAATCAGGTAGAAGACAAGCTTACCAACTTTCTTCCTACTTATTCAGTATTGTAGTTGAAGTTCCAACTAGAGCAATTAGACAAGAAAAGTAGTTCAAAGGGATACAAATTGGAAAGGAATGTATCCCTGTTTGCAGATGATATAATAGTACACATAAGCGACATCCAAATTTCTACCAAAAACTGCTACTCCTAAAAATAAACTTTACCAATGTTGCTGGATATAAAATTAACTCAAGCACATTAGCAGCTTTCTTACACAGAGGATAAGTGTGATGAGAAATTAACAACACCTTAGACAATAGTCACAAATAATATAAAGTGTTTTGGCATAACTCTAAACAAGCAAATGAAAGACCCATACAACAAGAACTTCAAGTTATCAGAAGATGGAAAGATTTTCCATGCTAACGGATCTGTAGAACTAGCATATTAAAAATGACCATTTTACTAAAAGCAATCTACAGATTCAATACAACTCCCATTAAAATAATTACTCAATTCGTCATAGAGATAGAAAGAGCAATTCTCAACTTCATCTGTAATTAGAAACAAACAAGGATGTTGAAAACAATTTTTAACAATAAATAACTTCTGGGGTAATCAACATCCCTGACCTCAAGCTGCACTACAGAGCAAAAACCACATGGTATTGGTACAGAGACAGAAAGGAAGATCAATCGAATAGAATTAAAGTTCCAGAAATAAACTCACACACCGGTGGTCACTTGATGTTTAACAAAGAAGCCAAAGCCATACACGGTTGAAAAATGACATCATTTTCAATGCTGCAAGCCTATTTGTTGGTCTGCATGTAGAAGAATGCAAACGGATCCATTTTTATCACCTTGTACAAAGCTCAAGTCTAATTAGATCAAGAACTTCCAGATAAAAAAGATATCCTGAATCTAATGGAAGAGAAACTGGATAAAAAACCTTGAAAACTTCAACACAAGGGAAAATTTCATTAATAGAAAACCAATGGTTCCACCTCCTTGCCAGAATCTGCTGAAAAAGACGAACATTCCTCCATTGCTGGTGGGATTGTAAGCTGGTACAACCACTCTGGAAATCATTTTGGTGGATCCTCAGAAAATTGGACTTAGTACTACCTGAGAACCCAGTTATACCACTCCTGGCATATATCCAGAAATTGCTCCACATGTAATAAGGACACATTTTCCACTATGTTCATAGAAGCCATATTTTATAATAGCCAGAAGCTGGAAACAACCCAGATGTCCCTCAACAGAGAAATGGATACAGAAAATGTGGTACATTTACACAATGGCATACTACACAGCTATTAAAAACAATGACTTCATAAAATTTGCAGGCAAATAGATGGAACTTGAAAATATCCTGAGTGAGGTAACTCAGTCACAAAAGAACAAACATTGTATGGACTCACTGATAAGTGGATATAGCCCAAAAGTTTGGAATACCCAAGATTCAATTCATACACCATATGAAGCTTAACCAGAAGGAAAACAAAATGTAGATGCTTCAGTTTTTCTTAGAAGGGTAAACAAAATACTCACAGGGGAAATATTGAGATAAAGTGAGGATCAGAGAATCAAGGAAATGCCATTCAGAGACTGCCCCACCTCGGGATACTTCCCGTATATAGCCACCAAATCTGGACGTTCCTGTGGATGCTGGGAAGTGTTTGCTGATGGAGGTATGATAATCTGTCTCCAGAGAGGTTCAGGAGGAGCCTGACAAATCCAGAGGTGGATGCTTGCTGCCAACCATTGAACTGAGCGTGGGTTCCTGGATGGAGGATTTGAAGAAGGAACTGTTCCCACATGGAGGGAACAACAGTGTCAACCAGCCAAACCCTCCCGAACTTCCAAAGAATGGACCACCACCACAGAAAACACATGGAAGGACCCATGGTGCTGGCCACATATGTTGCAGAAGAGGGCCTTGTTGGCCATCAGTGGGAGGAGCGGCCCTTGGGCCTGAGGGTATAAGATGCCCCAGTGTAGCGGAATGCTAATGAGGGAAGATGGGAGTGGGTGGGTAGATGCGGGGATCACCCTCATAGAGGCAGGGGTATTGGGAATGGTATAGGGCGTTTCCAAAGGGGAAAACATTTGAAATGTGTATAAAGTAAATATCCCAAAATAATAATAACGATGATGATGATGATGATGATGATGATGATGATGATGATGATGATGAAAATAATAATTTAAGAAATCCAATAGCTCAGGCTCTAAGATCAATAATTGAAAAGTGGGACCTCATGAAACAGAGCAGCTTCTGTAAGGCAAAGTACACTGTCAATAGGAAAAAATGGCAACCTACAGAATGGGAAACAACCTTTACCAGCCCTACATCAGATTGAGGAATAATATCTAAAATATACAATGAACTCAACCAGTTACAAGTCAAGAATATGAAATGACTCAATTAAATATTGCATGCAGAGCTAAAGAAAGAATTCTCTACTGAGGAATCTGGAATGGCAGAGAAGCACTTAAAGAAATGTTTATCTTCCTTAGTCATTAGGGAAATGCAAGTCCAAAAGAATCATGATATTCCACCTCACACCAATCAGAATGGTTAAGATCAAAAACTCAGGTGATAGCAGTGCTGGTGAGGATGTGGATAAAGAAGAACACTGCTCCAATTCTGGTGACATTGCAAGCTGTTACAAAGAATTTGTAAATCAATCCATTGGTTAATCAGAACATTGGAAATAGTTCTATTTGAAAGCATAGCTATACCACTCCTGAGCATAAATCCAAAATATGTTCCAACATATAACAAGGACACATGCTCTACTATGTTCCCAGCAGCCTCATTTATATTAGCCAGAAGCTAGAAACAACCCAAATGTCCTCAATGGAAGAATGAATATCAAAAATAGAATACCGCACAGCTATTAAAAAAGATGATTTTACAAACTTGTTATGCAAATAGATGAAATTAGAAAATATCTTCCTGAATAGGTACCCCACATCGAAAAGGACATATGTTGTATAATCTTACTGATAAGTGGATATTAGCCCAAAAGCTCAAAAAAAAAAAAAATAAAAAGCCCATGATACAACTCAAAGATCATTTGAAGGTGCACAAGAAGGTAGGCCAAAGTGTGGATGCTTCAAACTCACATAGAAGAGGAAGCACAATAATCAGGGAAGGCAGATGGAGGGAGGAACCTGGGTGGGAGAGGGGATGGCATAGAAAAAAAGGCAGGCAGGACCAGGCATGTTAAAACACAGAAGTCCAGAGGGCCAGGAGCATGCATAGAAATAAGCAGCAGTGTGAGTGGGGAACTTGGGGAAACACTAGAAAATCCCAGAAGCCAGGGATGGTAGAGGCTCCCAGGACCCAATTGGGATGACATTAGCAGAAAAGCCCAACAACAGAAAGATAAAACCTGAAGAGACCACTTCCATTAGATAGACATGGTGGAGGGATGGGGATACCCAGCCATCTAAATATTTTTAAATAATAATTTGTGAGTAAATCAACTACCTTTCCATATGTAAGAGACTCTTCCATAAGGGAATCGACCTACCCTAAAATTTCAGATTATTTACTAATCTTGATAAAGTCACTTATTTTGTAAGTATTGCATCTTCAAAGGACTTTGTGTGCTGATTCTTGTTTGCCAAGTGAATCTGAACTATTATTGACAGGCAGGGTAGTTTGTAGAAACCAGCAACCAACTATTTCCCAAATAGGTGACCTTGATTATTTCAGATAACTGAGAAGTTAAAGTTGGCTTTCCATATGAATCTCACTTCAGTACACATTCTTATTGCCAGATCATCTTGGAAATATTTTACTTACACATTTTTATTGACATTTATAACAGTGGTAATTGAATGCAGTCCAGGTCATGAGAGCAAGGCCAATATCACGTCAGTGTGGACAGAGCTTATGCAGTTTCAGTTTATATAATGATACCATCTGCTAAGCCCCATGCCTACTACTTCCTTCTTTCTCGAATTATTTTTCCTATTGATATTTCCTTTATATTTAATTCATCAGAGGATAGGCTTTATTTTTCACATTTTACTTACTCTTTATATTACACTAGTGTATATTATATATACAGTATGTTGCATTATGATGTGATGGATTGTATATAATGATCATCTTAGCTTTTGCCTCTTATATATTTTGTGCTTATCCCCATTCTCCCTGCAGTCAATTACCATATTCTTACCCAAGAGTCTCCTTGTGGTTACTTTTCTCTCATTTCACATATGTGTGTAAAAATTCCAGACTTTCTGAATTTGGCTTATTTCACTTATCTTGATGTTCTTCACCAATATGCACTTTGTAACAGTAATAAAGATGAGGTCTGGGTCTGTCTAATATCTGTAGAATACTGTATTGTTCTTTGATGCCAGGCTTTCTCTTCCAACTTATCTGCTCTTGTGAGCTAGCATGATGCAACACTTCACTATAATGTAAGTGTTACAGCATAACTGTTTAGCTATTTTTTCATGGACGGTGCCTGTGATTCTCACAAGTGTACATTTGGGATGGTATTGATGAATAATATTGTAAATCTTTTTTTATTAATTATATATTCTTACACAAATTTTTACATTTTTATTATTCTCTTACATTTCTATTACATAAACACAATGTACTTTGATTGTATTATCCATTATTATGCTCTCTGTTCTTACTCTCTAAGAAGCATTTGTTCTTAGCATGTCCCTCTCCTGTTTTCATGTCTACCTGGTTTATTTTGTTGTGATTCAGCATATTCAACTGGAATTACATTCATTAGCATGGTTGGAGCTTATTTACTTGAACAAGCGCAATTTTTTCATGATGACCACTACTGAGGTGTATGATTTCCCCAGGTCAGTCAAATACAAAATTTCTATAGATCCTCAGTGAGTGATGGGGTCTCATGGACACTCCTCCACCTCCATGATGAAATATTGAGAGGCCCAGTCTTGTGAAGATTGTCACCATTGCAGTGAGTTTATGAGTTCCATTGCCATGTCCTGCTCAAATTTTCATAGGACTTCTTCCCATCCTCTGGCCCTTACATGTTCCATCCTCTTTCAGAACATTCCTTGAACCTTGGAGGAGATAATATAGAAATTCAATTTATGTCTGAGGACTGAAGACTCACTTATTCTCAGCATTTTACTTACTATGAGACTCGACTATGATCAGCTACTACCTTCAGGAAACACTTTTGTAAAGAGGGTTGAAAGTAAGACGAAACTATTTTTATAAAAATTAACACTCATAGCTTTAACACTTATTCTTAGAACTGCATTTATTGTGTTGTAAAGATCCTGACAAGTTATATTTTATTTACATTTATTTTAGGAATTTTTGTACTCATGGCTATTTATTCCATTATCCAGTTATAACTTAAAATGGTTTTGCTCAATCACCACATTTTTATATATTTTCTTTAGTTTCTTTGAATGGTCTGTTAAGAAACAATGAATTCTTTTATATTTTTATAGCTGTTAAAAGTTATTTCATACAAATAAATATGATAAAATTTAGATAAATGTTTAGACTTGATAAAATTTAAATAAAGTATTTACTAGCAGTTTGATAGAATGAATATACTATAGATATCTTTTACTTTCTTTTTAAATTTAATATTTTTTTAAATTAATCACTTCATTGATTTACATCTCAAGTGATATCCCACTTCTAGATTACCCCTCCTCAAGTCCCCCCCTCACACAACTTAGATCTACTCCCACTCCTTTTGCCTATTTGAGGATGCTCCACTACTTACCCGCCCAAACTTTCCCCACCACTTCAGTATCCCCCTACACTTGAGCATCAGACCTCTTCAGGACCAATGGCCTCACCTCTCATTGATGTCAGACATGCCTATCCTTTGCTACAAATATTTCTGGAGCCATGGATCTCTCCCTGTACGCTCGTTGTTTGGTGGTCAAGATCCTGGGAGCACTGGGTGGTCTGTCCAGCTGATGTTGTTCTTCCCATGTGGTTACAATCCTTCTCAGCTCCTTCAGTCCTTCCACCAGCTCCCCACCAGGGTCCCTGAGCTCAGTCTGATGGTTGGCTCAAGCATCCACATCTGCATTGCTAAGTTTCTGGCTGAACATCCAAAGAAGCAGCCACATCAGGTTCCTGTCAGCTAATACCCCTTGGCAATGGCAACAGTGTTGTCTTTGGTGTCGACTCATAGGATAGATCCCCAGGGAGGGTCATCGCACAGGCTGTATCTAGCCTGGGCTCTGGGGGTGGGGTTGGAAGGGGTGCTCCTGCTGGTCCCTCAGGAAGAATTCTTGGCTTGATGGGCAGCAGCCAGACTGAGCTTGGTATTTGTGGCTGCGAGTGCAGAGAGGTCTTCGACATGAGACTAGACGGTGGCTCTATAGGTGAAGGCCTTCTCCATGGATCCACAGGACAGATCCTGGTGAAAAGAGGTGGTCTAGAGTATTAAAACATTTATTGTCACAGCAGAAAGTGGATGTGTAAAACCGTACCCCACTTCTCAGGATGGGCCTGAGGTTAAATACTATTTTCAGGTTTAGAATGTCTGGGAAGAAAAGGTGATTGGCTAAGTCCTCCAGGCCTGTACATACTTTATAAAAATGGAGATCTGTCTTGAGCCTGTGACATGTCTCATCCTTTACATGTGGAGGGACTTGGGGCATTGCCCTTACATAAGTGTGACTGATGACCACAAATCTATGGGGTGCTGTGGCTAGTGACAGAGGCCTGGTGCCCAGAAGCTGGCTACGCTCCTACTGTCCCTTCAGGGTCTGTGGGGCTTCTAGCCTTTGCTCAACCAGGGACCATGCTACCATTCACTGTTCCACAATAACCCAGACTAAAAAAGAAGGTTCATAGTATGTACTCACTTATAAGTGGATAATAGCCATAAAGTACAGGATAACCGCACAAATTTTCAGAGAGCTCCAGGAATAATGAAGAGGTCCAAAGGGAAGGTGCTGCCATCTCAATAAGATGGAGGAACAAAATAGTCTTCAGTCACTGGGTATGGTTCAAGGGAAGGAACTGGGTTGGAGAGGGATTAGGGAGGATTGGGAGAATCAGATGTATTACAAGCTAGGACGAGAGACACAGGAGATTGTTTGGGAATAGGCAGCAGGGAGGAGTCAGGGACATCTTTAGGATTTGCTAGAGATCTTGGATAGGGAAGGGTCCAGGGAGTTTATGAGAGTCACTCTTATTGAGGCTCCTAGCAGCAGGGGATATGGCCACCTCCTGTAGCCAAGCATGACTTCCAGTGGAGGGATAAAGACACCAAACCACTCACAAATTCACCAACCCAAAATTGATCCTGTATACAAAGTCCAGGGACAAGAACAGACAAGATATTGAGGAAACAGACAACCAAAGACTGTCCCACATTGAGTACCATGCCATGGGCAAGACCCAGTCCCTGAAACCATTAAGGGTACTCTGTTATGATTGCAGACAGGAGCAACCATTACTGTCCTCTGAGAGGCTGCACCCAGAAGCTGGCAAAACAGATGCCAAGACCCACATCCAAACTTTAGACAGAGACTGTGGAGTCTTGAAGGTAGGGAGTGGAGAGAGACTGCACAAGGAGACCAACAATGTCAAGTAACCTAGAAACTTGGGGACTCTCAGAGACTGAACCACCAACCAAAAAGCATACATGGATTAGACCTAGGGCCCATGCACATATGTAGCAGAGATGCATCTTCATGTTCATTTGTGTCCTCATATAACTAAAGTGGAGCTGTCCCTGATCCACAGGAAGACAATATACTGACAATATTATCTTCCTGTGAATCATATTCCTCTAACTGGGCTCCCTAGTCTGGCCTCAGTGGGAAAGAATGTGCCTAGTCCTACAAAGATTTGATATGCTTGGGTATGTTTCAACCCAGCAGGGGGCTCCCCCATTATCAGAGGAGAAGTGAAGTAGAGATGAGGAGACAAGCTATATATGGGCATACTGGGAGGAGGGGGTGCAATTGGGATGTAAAGTGAGAACATAAATTCATAAAAAACAAAAATAAAAACAAATAGAATAAATAATCTTTACACTAATTGTTACAGGAATTTTGAAGCATAATTTAGCTAAGCCACAACAGAAGATAATACAGTTTATCATTGCTTTGGGTAGTCTGCCAGACTGAATTAGATGGTTAAAAAAATATTGCTGAGGTTAGTATGAATTTTATCTACAGGATAAGGGGAAATTAAGCTGAATTCATAGACCAAGCTTATTCCATGCTGCTCATTAGTATACAGAGCTTGAAGGGACTGTTCATGCTGATATGGATAGAAATCTCATCAGTAATATCACCCAGTTCTGGACCTAACTGTCAGATAAAATATGCCCACTACAGTGGGATGGGTATTTTGGGAGTAATAAGCTATCCTTATATTATATTTAATGTCTTCTGGTCGAAAGAGTATGGTATTGAAGATCACAGATCCAATAAAGAAACATGCTTACATCATATTGGTAACTGCACATGTTATCACACCACCTTCTAAATGTATATGCTTATATCCAAATAGACTAGAACTGCTTTAAGGTTTAAATAAGAAGCTCATTTTTAGAGTAGGAAACTGCAAATTCAGAGGCTTATATATTGTAAAACCACCTAGAATAAGTGACTGTTGCAGAGTCATACATAAATAAAAAGCCTGTCACTCACTTCAAAACCAAGACATCTGGCAAAAGAGTCCTTAGAAAGAAGGGAAGAGAAAGAGGATGAGGGAAAATTCTGTGAAGCACTGAAAAACTGTCAGGACCTGGCCATTGTGACCATAAAGACAAAGCAGATAGAGATATACATAAGAACTTCCTTAGACTTTCAGATTTCTTCCTTTTTGTGGTAGGTGGCTCTGAAGCCCTACTTCTCCTAATTGTGATCAGTAAATGGTTGTCAGAAGAAGGTTGATATTTTCTTTTCAATGATATAACATTTGCTGACTTGTCCATGGTCCAAAAAAAATATCTTTCATTTATGTTCACATAAGCAACCCTAAGTAATAAAAGTAGGTACAAGAAAAAAAATTTTAAAACACACTAAATGAGAGTGGGGTGAGAGAGAGAGATGACAGTTGAGTAACTGAGGTCAAGGAATGACAAATGGTTTAGGAAGAAGTACATTGGAATGTGAAGCTGATCATCTAGCTGAATTATCATCATCATGCCTGTGTTCCCCAGCACAGTGACCAGGTATATCAGGAGAAACAGCAAAGCTAGGACTAGCTGTATCTCTTTGGAATCTGTCAGTCCCATGAGAATGAAGTCAGACTCTTTTGTGTAATTCCTGGTGTTCATTGTGAATAACCCTTAAACTGAAAAAAAAAAACAACAAAAAACAAAAAAACGAAAAACCCGAAGGTTATTCTCAGTTTGATTACCTTTAAAAAGGAGTTCTCTTTAAATGTATATGCTGGTTTGTTTGTTATTTTTGTTATCTTAATATTGATTTTTCTTTTACTGTATGAGGATGAATAAATACTAAAGGTAAATAGAGGTAAAAAAATTCCTCATGTGTGGCTAGGATATGCTAAGAGGGGGCATAATTCATGGTTTTAATTATCCTAGTACTATTATAAATGGTTTCCTTAAAGAGCACCATAATTATTATTGAATATTTGTCTATAGTTACTACTGACATGCATCCATTTTAAATGAAGAATCTAGAAAGGTCAAATAACTGGCCAGAACCGAGTTAAAATTAATGCTTCCTATTTGGTGTTTTCTGTATAGTTTTGGTCAAAGGAGCATGAGTATGAGTTTGTATCCTGTATATGACTACTCATTTAATCCTAATTTCTTTCCTATTATGTATAAGAAGAAGAAAAAACTACCTTGCAACTTATTTTTGTTCATTAAGTTTGGATGTCAGTAAAAACTATCTACAAACAGATTATAGTTTGGATAGACTTTAATAGTGTACTTGTTGGCATATAAACATTAACGGAGAATGAATGCTTTCTCTTCCTGTCAATGAAACCTCAAATATTCTAAAATTACAGTCACCATTCATAGACACTTAATAAATGTTGTTTGATTGTTTGCACAAATTTTGACGTTTACTTAGTTAAGTCATAAATGCTATTTGTTTACTTGTTTTTAAAGTAAAGCCCTTATATCATTCAAAAAGTTCCAAACCTTGCAAATTTTAACAATACTTACTATGAACCAGAAATTGGGAATGGAAAACAATACCAAGAAAAGTAAATGAATCTTTCAATATCACATATCCAAAATTAGTCTAATTCCTATTTTTCTTATGAATAATATGTGAAATATGATTAAAGACACAAACATTTCTGGTTTGCAGCATATACATTGTAGGTGCTCCATGCCTTTGTATATTTG
>JADRCH010006657.1:0-22097 GCA_019843965.1 Rhynchomys soricoides
TGCCTCTGCCTCTGCCCCTCTGCCCCTCTGCCTCTGCCTCTGCCTCTCTGTCCCTCTGCCTCTGCCTCTGCCTCTCTGCCCCTCTGCCCGTCTGCCTCTGCCTCTGCCCCTCCGCCCCTCTGCCCCTCTGCTTCTGCCTCTGCCTCTGCCTCTCTGCCCCTCTGCCTCTGCCTTTGCCTCTCTGCCCCTCTGCCCCTCTGCCCCTCTGCCTCTGCCCCTCTGCCTCTGCCTCTGCCTCTGCCTCTGCCTCTGCCTCTGCCTCTGCCACCACTGCAGGTGTAGCTAAGATTCCCAGGACTCTGGCTGCTTGACCCAGACAGGCTGCCCAAATCTCTTTGTTTTTGTTCTAAAGATGTAACACACCCAGCATTCCCAGCCGAACTCGAGCCCAGTGGAAACTTTGTCCCCAGCTCCACTTTACCCTCCTCTGTCTGGCATACAGTGACCACTGATGCCCTAGAGCGAAGTGGATGGATGGCAGACCACACATATTAATTGCACAAAATTATGTTTTCATATGTGGATGTGGCAGTTTGATCATGTTCGCCTCTCAGATTATCCTCTCTTTTACCTCTTCTCCTCGATCCCTTGCTCGTCTCAACTGGTTCTTCTTCCATTTTCTCTCTTTATTTTTATGACCTATATTACATATACAGGTAAAACTGTGTGTCATCTCTCTGAGTCTGGTTTATTTTGCTTAACATGTTCTCCAATTCAACTCACTCTCTTGTGATTTTAATGTCATTTTTAAAGTGCAAAGGGGAAGACAATAAGAATGTGTAGTAAATGCACATTTTCCTTTTCCATTTTGTTGATAGACATTTGTTATCTTGGCTACTGTGAATAGTGCCATAGTAAACATGGTAGCATATGCACCTCTACAGTATGATGTCCTTTATTCTTTCAGATACATAACAGACCCTGTACCTGGATCATACACTATTTATGGTTCTAAATTAGTTTATCGCACTAGAAATCAAGGTGTCAGGGTGTTAGGGACCCTTTTATCTAGCCCAGTAATGTCTGGAGAGTCCAGAGAGGCCTGAGCTAAATGTCTAAGACCTCCAAGCCCAGAAAATATGCAGGATTGTGCTGAGGCACCTCTTTGGCTGACACTTATATTTACAGAACTTGAATGAATCTTCTGCTGTGTGGCTTTGACCAGAGGTCCCTAAACCAGTCCAACTTCTGTTCACAACTGTGGCTATAGTCTTAAGCATCACCTCATCCGTGTAATAGATCATCTCCTAGTTATAAAGAAGAGCTAAATCTCCCTTACAGTGATGAGGGCAGTCATTTCCCTCCCCGCCTGCCCTGTGCCCTTTCCCATGCTTTCCTTCACTCCATCCAGGCCACAGCCCTTTCTTCATCCTGCTCTTTCCAGTCTCAGCTTCCCCTCTCCCTTCACGAAGTGCCCTGGTCCTGCTGTTCTCCCTTATGACCCCTGCCTGAAGTAGGCAAGGCCAGCACACTCACTGGCATTTCCCTCCATCTTCACTGCATGGTGTGCTTTTACCACCCCCTGCTGTCTTGAGCTCATGGAGGGGAGGAGCCTGACATCCAGTCTCTCCTGAGCTCTTTGAGTCTGGGCCTGAGCTCTGAACTTCTGACTTTGTGTCTGCCTGGTCCAGGTTTAGCAAAGCTCATGCTCGGTCAGTTGAGCTGTCCTGCACAGTTGAGCACTCTCACTATCTGCTTTGTGTTCTTACTCATGCATACACCCAACAGAAGTCTGGAGACTCTGGCCTGACTTAGGCAAAGTCTTCTTACCTTGATTCAGCCAGGATTCTCCCTGACCACAAGGGATTCTTGTGAGAGTATTTCCTTCTACCACCTCCCACCCCCCAGCTCTCAGGTTATCAATCCCAAATGTGTACACTGCCATTTATTTTTTAAAGATTGATTTAGTTTAGTTTACGTGTGTGACTGTTTTGCCTGCATATATGTATATGCATGATGTGTTTTCATAGAGTCTGTAGAGGTCGGAAGACAGAATTAGATACCCTGGAAATAGGCCTATTGACAGCTGTAGCCCACCATGTAGGGTAATGATAACTGCACCTAGATCCTCTGATGGAGCACCAAGGTGCTCTTAATCACTGAGCCATCTCTCCAGTCCCAATCAGGCTTCATTTTAGAGACAGTGACCTCAGTTATGCCCCCAATGCATGACCTCAGTGAAGAAGTAGCTAAACCTATCTTTCTTCTTCACAGTCAGAGTCACAGACCTGGTAGCCCAGTATTTAGGTCAAAGGGAAGACTTGGCTATAAGCTATGTCTTGACTTCAGACCAGACCTGAACCTGAGCTCAGCTCCTTTCCATTTTCCTGTCTTGAAGCTCCCCTGGAAAACAGTCTCCCTTTCTCCTGTTGAAGAGTTCGGTAAACCTTTTCCTTTTATGGTTCTAATGCTGTGACTTTGACGTCCCTGAGCTCCTGGATCTATCACCTTAGACCTCAGGTATTCATACTTCCATGTTGGGCCTTCACTCCTGACCTATATGTTTGACATCTACTTATGAATCATATTCCAGAAACATTGTTTCAGGCAGTTTTATGAAAGCTGGTTAAGGTGGACATAACTCCTGAGCTTTGAGTCTACTCTGAGGCTGTGTTAGAACCTTAAACTTCTTTTGAAAGAAAGATTCCTCCTAGGCTCAAAGACTTTTATTTTGAAGCTTTGCCTTAGATGGGTACTATTCCCAGACTCCTTGTGCTTTTAAGGTTTTCTTTGGTGTTGACGAGACCTCTCTGTTTTATGTGATCCTATGGGATATCTCATCATAATGGAAACCTATTCTTGTATTCCTACTGACTCTGACTTATTTGGGGTGGGGGGCAGAATTTTGATGATGGTAACTAGAACACTCATTGCAGTATTCCGGATACAGAAATTACCTTATCAGATATAGCAAGTTCTGTTCTCTGTTTCTGTCCTCCTCCCTCCTCTAGTCACCTTCAACCCTTTTCCCCTCTGACCATGAATACCTTAATAAATGCCTTGCAAATACCTCCCTTCTTTCTCTCCTACCCTGCTGCGCTGTTTGTTTCCTTCCCACCCCAGAGCGTGTGCTGTACAGCCACTAGCCCAATAGGCTCTTTCTTCCACGAAGGGATTCAGAGTTGTCAACAACATTGTCCTGAAACTCTAATAGAAGAGAGCCCATCAGCCAGATACTGAGTACTTCATACCCTCAGATGGGCAAAGCAGGCATTCAAACAGGCATCCTTGATCCCTCACCTAATATACAGTCCATAGATTACAGAAAATTCCATATTAAGATCCATGGAAAATGAATAATAGGCTTCTCCACAAATATTCATTATGTGTTTGTGTGTATGTGTATGCATAAAAGTGCTAATGTAGCATTGGCTTTTGTGTCACTTATTTACGTATGATTTAACATTTAGAATGACAGCTATAAGACCTCCAATTGTGTGTTTGTATATGAATACATACATAATACATACTTGATATTTTCTATATCTGGTTACATGTGTATAATGAATGCACCAACTCTCTTAAAGGATTTCTATTTAAATTGGCTTAGAAATAAATAAGCACTTACATAAAGTAAGTAGTCCCACTTCTCACAGAAGCAAGGAAAGAAAAAGATATTTTTCTCCAGTGCATCTTTTCATTGCATCTCAAAATGAGGAATTGGAATGGTAGGTAGCTAGAGGGGTTCCAGTAAACATTTGAACTGGAGATCACTGGCAATACCTGGGAAGCTACCAGTTCCATCCTAAACACGAATTGTATTTTTGGATCCTAAAACTTGTTTTGAATGTGTCACGAGTACAAGTAGGCAGCAGCAAATCATGTGTATTTGATTAGGGATGTAGAACTTTCTAGTGGACTTCAGTGTCGTCGGTGCCAGGAATGCATTCAACTTCCTTGATGTTATCTGGAAGTAAACCAGGTACATGCAGCTTGGATGCAAGCCCCTTTGGTTAGAACAGTGCTTCTCAACTTGTGGGTTGCAACCCCTTTGGGGGCCACATATCAAATATCCTGCAGATCAGATATTTATATAATGATTTATAATAGTAACAAAATGACAGTTATGAAGTAGCAATGAAGATAATTTTGTGGTTGGGGTCAGCTCAACATGAGGAGCTGTATTAAAGGGTCATAGTATTAGGAAGGTTGGGAACCACTGGTTTAGTATCTTATAGAAGGCTGATCTCTATGACCCAAATCAGATGGACTCAGTGGCATCACAGTCAGTGGCAGAATCACCACAATTCTGTCAGCAAGTTCCTCAAACTTGGCCAGTGTTTACTGTGTCCAACAAATTACCCTGTACATGGGCCCTTGAATATCAAGTGGCACATGTGTTCTGAGCTGTGTGCTGTAACATGGTGCTTTCTGTTGCGTGTCCTTTCAAGTGTTCTGGGGTCTGGGCTGCTGCTGTGAGCCTGGGTGAGTGCACCCCAACCCCAGCACCATTCTTCTGCTTCTTAACTATCTTGATTTTTACATATGGCCTGATCTATTGCCCAAGAATAACAAGCTATGTTATATTTATATCCAAAATGTGTCAGAAACATGTTTAACAACAATGATGGGGTGTCTTTTGTGGCCTACTATACCATAATACTAGGTATCTGAAAGTTATAATGCTGTATTAATTTCCAAGTATTATGTGCCTTCGTGGGGAGGTGTAATAAGGAGCTCGATAGGGATGTTGTATAGCAGTTTCATCCTGGATTGAAACCTTGTGTCCTGGGGGGGGGGGGAAAGCTCAGTGACCAGATTCACTAGGCCCCGCCCTCCCCAAGATGACATAAATAGTAAAGACTGCTGGGCGTCACTCTCAGACCAGTGGAACAGCCTGGAAGAGACCAGCAGAGCTGCTTAGAAGGAGCAAAGAGCAGTTGAACTGCCTGGAAGAGGTTCAGACTAACTGAGCCACCTGGAAAGACTCTGCAACCTTTTGAGCTGCCTGCAGGCCGTAGAGTGTGCTTTGCGTTTCCAGATTTTATGAGCCATCACTTATGCTCAGATAGGCTTTGGTGACGAAGCTGTCTTTGAGTCATCTCTGCTCATGTAAGCAACCCCTCGCCTATATTCCTGTAAGTAACTCTGGTCAAACCCATTTGTTCAGCAAGGTGGAGACTGGTATAATTGTTACTTTGGTCTACAGCGGGCTAAATGTGTGTTGTTTCTCTAGAAAAGGTCCATTTCACAGTAGCAACTGAGTGCAAATGTTATTAAGAGTCAAAAGAAATAGGTAAAGCAGTAAACAGGAGGCTATTATAATTGAGAATCAGACACAGTCATTGAGGGTCCTAAGAACAGACTTTGGCCCTGGGCACCCACTTGCTACCTTACACTACTGATCATCTTGTTTCACAGCTACCTGCTCCTTCTATTCCTTTTATACTGGGTTTTACTTCTTTTCTTCCTCTCTTCCTTCTCGAAGGTTAGAATCCAAGTAGTTTCCGGCAGTAAGTCACTGCTTAGAAGGAGTTTGATGGGGTGTACTTGGTCAAGAGTCTAGGGTGGAGGGGAATGTGTCTATGACTTCTGAGTCCCTATAATGTACGCAAGGCTCAATGTCCAGTAAGTTGACTATTCAAAGGTATGCTAAATGCTTTTCGAAGATTTTGAGCAGGCATACCTTTACGAGACTCTGCCTGTACTACAACCTTTGTACATAAAAAAACAACCTGGGGAGGTCTACTGTAATATTTCAGTAGGTGAAGGCATTTGTTGCTAAGCCTAATGACCCAAGCTTGAGCCTTGAGGGCACATATGACAGAGAGAACTGATTCTCTTAAGTTGTGTTCTGACATCCAAACATGTGCTGTGTCATGCACACACTATGGTACAGGTCCATACACACTTATCAAATAAATTCAGTAATAAAAAGGAATCATAATCTACTCAGCTACTAACTCAATGTTTATCTGACAAGGCTTGTGTATTTATGGACATTGGTTTTCACGTTTGTAAGACAAGGCGTTCGCACTACAACTTTCTTAGCTGCCCTAATATCACAAAGCTCTAGGATTCTACAATTGAAAGGAAGAAAAAGTTTGCAGTTGGTGGTGGGACTGGAGAGATGGCTAAATGGTTAAGAGCATTTGTTGTTCCTTCAGAGGACCAAAGTTCAGTTCCCAGCATGCACTTCAGGTGCTACACAACCACCTGTATATAAGTCAAGCTTCAAGGGATCCAGTGCTCTCTGAAGTCACCCATAAGCATGTGTGTGCACGCGTGCGCACACACACACACACACACACACACACACATAATTATCTCTTTTAATGGTGGCATCAAGGTTTTATTGCAGTGTCTTGTCCACCAGAATGCTACACTAACCTGGCTCTAACATGACACTTCTGCTGGTGGAGGACAGTGGTTGGCTGTGTTTTTAATATCCACACAGAAATTTAGAAAACAAGCAAACTGAGCTAACCATATCCACATAATTCCCAGTTCTTTCAATGTGCACACAGTGAGCTACAGAGACTAGAAGATCTCTAGAAGATCACTAGGAGACCATGTGTTCAGTGTGAATTCTTACCTCATCTCCACTTGTACACTCACAACAGCTTGCTCTCTTCTTCAGTCCCTTCTTCTGAAGGTGTTAATTAATCAATCAATTAATTACATCCCAAAGGCTGCCCCCATCCCACTCCTCTCCTCACAGAGTCCTTCCCTCACATCCCCTCCTCTTTTCCTCTGAGAGGGTGGGGCCCCTGGGTATCCCCCCAATCTGACGCATCAAGTCTCTGCAGGGTTAGGCGTAGCCTCTGAAGGTTTTGATGGGCTTGGTGGAGTTCCATGTTGGACATGTTCCACACATGCTCCCTAGAGCCACTTCTATTGAGCACATATCTCCTGTAGGGGTCATGGGACAGAAAGAGGACAGATGAAACTTGCTAAAAGCCCATAGGCTGCAATTTCATTTCAATTCACAAAACATTTGTGGAGGTAATGCCATTCCCTTGCAGATTCCACCATGGCTCTTCAATCCCATCATGTGGACTCCAATTTCTACAAGCTGGAGAAGAATGAGATCGAGGTGAGACTTGATGACGAACAAGAGGCTGATGCAGCAGCAGAGGGAAGCAGCTTTGAAGCAGGTTCTCTAAATGGCTCAGACAAACTAAAGTACCAGGGCATCCCAGACAAGGAAGATGTGATCCATGTTGGAGATGTGAAGTATGTTGGTAATGACATCAAAGATGAATGCCATGGGAGCCACCAAGGGTCTGAAGATCCACAGCTGGAGGAGCAGAAGAATGTGGCTGCTGCCAGAGCTCCACAGTTCCGACACACAAGGCCACGGATCCAGTTGGGTCTCACGCCCAGGCAGCTGAGTGAACTGGAAGACTTTTTTGAAAAAACTAAGTACCCTGATGTGATCACAAGGTATGTGGCTTGTTTTAGGAGCAATCCCAACTTCCATCCTTTAGGATCTCCTTTGGAAGTGCCTTCTGCCTGCCATTTCCCCTCATATGCCTTGAGCCCCAAGGCATGGGGACCTTTGTGTTGCTGAGTATGGGAAGGAGGGGTTTTTTTTGGTGAGGTCAAAGGCAGTATATTCATTCAGTGTTGATGTCTAGAAATTGGTTAGTGCCTCTCAATTCCTTCCTTCAGTTTTCTTTTTGTTTATGTTTTTCCTTCTTCCCTTCCTTTTCTCCCCCCTCTTCTTCTTCATGCTTCTCTCTGCCCCTGTCTTTTGTAATGGGAATTGAATTCAAGACCTGGTGGTTTCTAGGCAACCCCTCTACTAGTATGCCATATCTCCCTTGTTTTAATTAATTAATGTATATATTTATTGTGGTGAGATAAGGATAAATGAAAAGCCACTTTTACATTTAAGAGCTCAGCACATTTACATATTTATGCACTGGTATGTGACCTATCTCCAGAAATCTCTTCATCTTGCCAAGCTGAGATGCTGTCTCCCTCTAACAGCTTCACTTTTCCATCTTCTTTCCACAGGAGAAACCTTGCAAAACATTTGTACCTGGCAGAATCCAGAGTGAAGGTCAGTAAATCTGAAAAGGCTTTGGATAGAGCACTCGGCTTCAGGACAGGAACCATTTTCTTATAGCCATTATTAAAATTGAGTAGAGGTTGTGTTGTGGGGGTGTCCTTGCCTGTTTTATAATGGCTATCAAGCATTGAGTGTCAAGAGTTTTCCAGAAAAGAAAACGGAATAAGCACCCAGCAGCTTATGACCCTTTCCTACTGCAACATGGTCACTTAATTGAAAGAAAAAAAAAAACAAAGAAAGCAGACTATTTATAATCTGTATGTAAGCATCAGATGAATAGACAGCAATGAATATTATAATTCTATGTATAATAGGAGGACATAAGTGTATACTTCTATATCTGCAGTGATTAATACTGGAGTCCTAACATTCAGATCATTTCAGGACACTTATGTGTAGGGTCATATAGTGGGGCTCTAAGTGACTTTAGGGACACTGTAATTGATGTAACAAGCAACATGGATGAAAAGCATTCAGTTGCATCAAATGTACACTTGGCTAAGAGCACAAATTAATTGAGGCAAGGGAGAAATTCTCCCAAGAAACAGAGTTTTTCAACAACTAACCTGTGTTAGTTCACTTAATAGTCATGTGGACACTTAGGGACAATAGGAGAAACTTAAAAAGTCCACATGGTTGGCCCTCTAACTTTGTAAGTCTGTGGAAAGGTGATGAAGACAGTGGTAAGGTTAAGTTTTCCTTTTCCAGCATGCTGGGTTGTAGCTAACTGAGAACATTGCCAAAGGAGTCAAGTTAGTGTTTGGAGATGTCTAGGACTGATAGCTTTGGAAATCTGTGCTCAAATGAGACAAAAATAATAAAATGAAAGTAATTTCAGTTAATATAATAAGTAGAACCTGATCAGAGGAAACTATGCAAAGTCAAAATGCAGGTTAGGGCTGAGGACAGGGCTCAGTGGATAAATCAATTGCCAAATGAGTCTGAGAACCTGAGTTGGGATCCTCAGCACCTGCACAAAAACTTAGTAGG
This sequence comes from Rhynchomys soricoides, assembly GCA_019843965.1. Lineage (NCBI taxonomy): Eukaryota > Metazoa > Chordata > Mammalia > Rodentia > Muridae > Rhynchomys > Rhynchomys soricoides. Next base: position 9,008 of record JADRCH010006657.1, read on the forward strand.
TGTGGCAGCCTGCCTGCAATCATAATCAGGAGGCAGAGATTGGGGACTCCCAGGATGGTCTAGACTAGCTTAGTTGCTGAGCTTGGGTTCAGAGACAGACCCTGTCACAGTAAATTATGTGAGGGTGGGCAATATAGAAAGATGTTTGACTTCAATCTCAGTCCTCTGCAAGCACAAGGATACATTTGCCTATGGACACGCATACACACCACACACCATTCACAGAAAAAGTAAAGACTGGAAAACCACTGCCAAGTGAGTTTTCTGTTGGATAACTTGAAAATTGCAAAGGTTCTCTTTTCTTCAAAAGAGACTATGTTGAAGATGTAAGTTTTTGTGGAATTTGGGGAAAGAGAGACTTCACTTGAAGGCAGTGAATTCTTATTTTCAAATGAATGTCTTTTCTTCAGACAATAAAGACTAATGTTTAGATCATGGGATCAAAAGCTGAAGCCATGAGTCCCCCAGAAAACTGAATACTCCATGCCAAATCAGAAAAGACAAAGGCAACACAATGTGCTACAGTGCTAACTTTGTTCAGGATGCATTAGGGCAGCCATGATATATGCAGGCTGTACTACCTGCAGTAGATATTGCCGAGCAGCATTCCCACATAGCAGGCCCCTGAGTGCTGGCATCCTAACACCATAAGTAGGATCTACTGTAGGATCAGGCTCAGGTGGAAGAAGCTGGGAGGAAGAAGAGTGGCTTTCCCCAGGATGGAGAGATGGAGAGACAGAGTGAGAGGAAAAGAAAAGCTGAAGGTATGGGGGATTCCCCCCCACCCCGAGCTCACAGGCCAGTGCTCTGCAGCTCCAGAGAGACTGCTGCACTGCAGCTCTGAAGAGAGCATGGCCACAGGACACGAGAGGAGAAAACACTCACTTGCTCCTGTTTGCACACTCTGCAGTGTGAACTTCCTGCCTTCCTGCCTGATTTCCTTTTCTTCTTGCAAACAATCAATGAGCTTTGAGAATCAAACATGGGGAACTCTGGCTCAATGTGAGCTCATGTGAGTCATCCACTGGGGCTTTGGTTGAATTCATGGAGGCATCCTGATGGTAGGTTCGAGTCCCCCTCAGCAGGGCTTCGGTCCCCCGATCTTTTTTAGACTATGTATCCTCATAATAGAGGGTTCCAGACAGGGAGAAAAGATATGTGTAATCACAAATGTGCAGTTTGAGAACTTCCCAATGTAACAAATACATGGAACCCCATTCACTAGGAGTCTGAGAAGATGGTGACATCTAATAGGTGACTGTGACTGTATGTCCATAGTTAGCCAAAGTATTAAGGAGGAGGCAGTTTTGTTAACTGTTGTGCACATTGTGGCAGATCACCTTCCTGAATGGAGGTTCAACCTTAATGCCTTGAATGTCCTGGTAGAATAACAGGGCACAGGACACTCTGTCATGCTGGCAGGAGGTAGGACATCAAGGTCTTCAAGATGCAATTCTTGCTGAGAGCATTGCCTTTGTCCTGAGCCCAGAAAACTTAAGAGGGCATGGGAAGGGCAGAAGTGGCTTCCCCCTCCCTTAAACTCCCTGGAAGCAGGGGAGTGTCAAGTTGTGTGAATGATTATTTGAATTGGTTTCATCTAACCCTATAGATGACAGTGCCACAGCTCTGGGCTGGCCTCCCTTGAATGACCACCCTTGAATTCTGGAGTCTAAGGATTAATGGTGCCTTAGGCACCCTCGAAGGGAGGCTTCTGTAAAAACCCTGTACATATAATATGGGGGGCACCATTGAGTGTTAGGATCTAACTGCTTATGTAAGACATCACAAGTCCTTCAGTCAGGCTGCAAACAATCAGGATGTGATTGTTGAAGTGTGTCAACTTCATTATTATTTTTGACCTTTTTGTACAGAAAATATTTTGTTTCCTTAGAGTCATCCATCCCCTCTGGCTCTTATAATATTTCTGCCTCCTCTTCTGCATGGCTCCCTGAGCCCTGAGGTGAGGGCTTTGATGATGGCATCCCACTTAGGACTCAGCACTCCAATGTTGTTACTGGGGATGCTCACTCAGACATTTTATAGCTGACTGAAAGTATTTATTCCAGCCCTCTTGGATCACAGCCATGTATTCTGGCACAAAGGTGTAGCCCTAAGTGTCCAGAACACAGAGGTTTTAAAAGCAGAAACTACGCTCTGGCATCTCACTCAGCAGCTGCAAGGGGATTTTGCAGAAGTAAACACTTCGAAGCAAACTGTTTAACTGAACCTAAGATAAGTTAGGGAGGACATTCCTGATCTTTGGCTCCTAGAATAGAGTTGAATTACCCATCAAATTCTAGTTCAATCTGAAATGGCCTCAGCAAGATTATGAAATGGGGGACTGTTTTGTTGTATTGCCCTGACACAAAGTCTCTCCCTCTCAAGCACAATACCTGCACAGGTTCAAACTGGACAAAACCCCAGCACTAACAAGGGGAACTGGACACGAAGTCCCATCCCCAGCCAAGGAGTTATTCACAATGGATACCTGCTGGGAGAGGAAATCAGTTTTCTTGAGAAACACTGGGTATATCAAACACACTATGAGGCAGGCCCTATGCCCAGGAATAGTTCTGGCTGACTCTGCACTTCCTGTGTTTTTTGTTTGTTTGAGTTGCTTTGTTTTGGTATGTTTTTGTCTTATTTTTTATTTGCTTTGATTTTCAGTTTGCTTTGTTATTGTCTTATTTTTGAGAGAGAGAGAGAGAGAGAGAGAGAGAGAGAGAGAGAGAGAATGAAGTTGGATGGGAAGGATGGTGTGGAGGATGTGGGAAGTGTTTAGAGAGGAACAATCATAATTATATTGTATAAAATATTTTTAAAGAAAAAAAAACTATAAAAAACAAAAGCCAGTTGTTCTGTTCAATGTAAAGGCTCATTGGCATATACAGTTACACAGTGTGGGTTTTTTCTAGCTGCGGTACTGACTGTTGAATTATACTAACATCTCTTTCATCTTGTCACTGCAGAGATGGTTTAAGAGAAGAAGAGCCAGATATAGGAAAGAACAGCAGTCTCAAATGCTCAAGTGTGCATCTGATGATAGACAGAATGCCTTGCAGTAAAGCTCTTGGAGGATTCCTGAAGCATCATTCTGTCCAGGCATCAGATGAAGGCATGTTAAGCACTAATACTGTCCATGGAAACTTATTCCTTCAGCAATAAAGAGACGTGCATTCAATATGTTTCATGCCTTTTCTAGGGGTCAGTAAGTTGTGGATGTAAATTATTGAGAAAATATCATTTAAATAGAATGGCAAAGAGAGATGACAACCCAGAGTCATCTTTATTACTGCACAAATCACAAAAGTTTCTCAGGAGCTGCAGAAGTCCTCATTCAGACACACATTCTTCCCTGCTGCCACATTGTGCTATCCTCAGCCTAACCCTTAACCCTGTGAGAGCAAATACATTAAATCAGGAGCAAGGCAAGTCCTCAGTGAGAAGATGGCTCACAAGGAGGGCTGAGTTCCACCCATACCCCAGGCTTTACTCCTATTCCCAACTCTGCAACAAATATACACAGAGGCCACTCTGAGCATTCATGGGAGGAGGAGTGTGAACCATCACCTAGGCTGCCCCAGGTCTGTTCACTGTTCTTTCTTTCAATGACATGGTCACAGTACTAGGAGTCATTCTGCCACAGGTCCTACTGCTTCAAAGGAAACACAAGAGTCCATCCCCTCCTCATTAGAAAGATGCTACTTCTCTTCTCCCATCCCTATGCACAAGATGCACAAGAGGCCAGGCCAGAGAGGCAAAGGATTCTCAGTAGATATACCAGGCCAGGTTGCAGGTTTCCAGGTATGTGAGGAGCAATGGGCTGAGATTCTGCCCAAGGCATGATCTGTTTTTAATGCTATGATCACTTGTGAGCTATGGCAGTCTCTAAGAAAGAGGGGTGCAGCAGCATGGGTTAAAGGCAGCCTGGGAAACTGACTATAGCTAAGTGGAAATCTGAAATATGTAATGGAGAAGCTGGGTAAATAGTTATTTACTAGACATGTATGGAGAAGTTAGGTATGACAGAGGAGGGGAGGATACAGTGTATTTGGCAAAGCCTGGTGTTTAAGAAACTTTGTGAGTGGTAGAGGCATTGGGAAAGATGGAGGTAGTGGATCCACACAGCAAGTGTCTAAAGGCCAGAGAACATCTTTCTACACGAAGCAGGACTGGGTTCACTGGTGCTGGAGTTGGAAGCACCAGGATGGATGCTGGATTTAGGAACATGAGAAGGGCCTAGAAGGAAGAGGCACAGTAGACAGATGCCTACACAGGCAGAGAAGGAGTGTGAGGTGAAGGTAGCGACAAAAACTCCCTGGGGTCTATTACCACAGAATGTAGACAGGTTGCTCGAATTGTCCTGAAAATTGGAGAGTGGCTGGTCACACAACATGGGACTGGCTGATACTGGCTCAATAAATGCAGAGGAAGCTTCTCTCCATAGATATGGGAAGGTGTCCATTGTTAATACCCAGGTCCAGTTCTGCGGGGCCAGAGTGAGCACCCACAGCTCCACATACCAGGAGAGGGGGAAAAGTATATGTAGACAATATACATATGGGATTGTGGTGTGTGTTCCTCATCCAGTGATGGCCATTCCCACAACAAAATATGCTCTTCCTTTTCCTGGGGCTTGCTAAAAAAATCTTTAGATTCTATTCCCAAAAGCTCTTCACCAAGCTGTGATCTCAAAACCCTGACCACTGAGCACCATTAGCACAGAGGTCAAGATAGGAGGCCTGAAGGTGGTGAATTATGGCTTTAGTGCATTGTTAGTCAGCACCTTCTTTCTCACTCAACCTAATGGAATGCTGGTTTGTAACAGTTTGCTTTGAGATTGAAACATCCAACCTTTCAGGCTTCCAAGCAGAGAAGTAAACAAATACAAAATAACCTCAAGAACTCCCCCAAAGTGATGAGATTCACTAGGTACCTCTCTGCCAGAGTAAACAATAAAAGCAGAGAGTCCTTCAGAGAAAAAGAAAGGCTGAGCTACAAAGAAGACTCTCAGAAGACAAAAGCTGCAAACAAGACTACAGACCAGATCAGCTGCCCAGAAGAAACAGAAAGTAGTTGTGCTTCCTGGAAGGGGTTTAGATCAACTGAGACACCTGGAAAGGACATGCTCCAACCTGTTCAGCTGAACTCAGGCTGTGCAGTTAGGTGCTCCAGGTTCCCAGCTTTGTGAGGTGTCTCTCACCCAGAATGGGGTGGGCTTTGGTGATACAGCTGTCTTTTTTAAACAAAAAGTTTGATACTTTATTTACATTTCAGATGTTTTCTCCTTTTCACATCTCCCCTTTGGAAACCCCCTCTCCCATACCCACTCCCCCTTCCTCTGTGAGGATATTTCCCCCACCCACCCCCCCACTCCTGCCTTCCCTCCCTGGCATTCCCTTATATTGGGGCATCTAAAACCCTCAGGCCAAAGGGCCTCTCCTCCCACTGATGGCCAACAAGGCCCTCCTCTGCCACAGGTGGCCAGTACCATTGGTCCCACCATGAGTATTCTTTGGTTAGTGTTCAAGACTCCAAGAGCACTGGGGGGTCAGGCCAGATGACATTGTTGCTCCCTCCACGGGCTTGCAAACTCCCTCAGCTCCTTAAGTCCCTTCTCCAACTCCTCCATCTGGGACCCCACACTCAGTCCAACGATTACCATGAATTGAATCTTGGGTGTTTTGAACTTTTGGGTTAATATCCACTTATCACTGAGTATATATCATGTTAGTTCTTTTGTGACAGAGTTATCTAATTCAGGATGATATTTTTAAGTTCCATCCATTTGCCTGCGAATTTCATGAAGTCATTGTTTTTAATAGCTGAGTAGTATTCCATTGTGTAAATGTACCACATTTTCTGTATCCATTCCTCTGTGGAGGGACATCTGGGTTGTTTCCAGTTTCTGGCTATTATAAATATGGCTGCTATGAACATAGTGGAGCATGGGTCCTTACTACATGTTGGAACATCTTCTGGGTATATGCCCAGGAGTGGTATAGCTGGGTCCTCAGGTAGTATTATGTCCAATTTTCTGAGGGTCAACCAAGCTGATTTCCAGAGTGTTTGTACCAGCTTGCAATCCCACCAGCAATGGAGGTGTGTTCTTCTTTCTCCACATCCTCGCCAGCATCTGCTGTCACCTGAGTTTTTTTATCTTAGCCAATCTGACTGGTGTGAGGTGGAATCTCAGGGTTGTTTGGATTTGCATTTCCCTGATGACTAAGGATGTTGAACATTTCTTTAGGTGCTTCTCAGCCATTCGAATTTCCTCAGTTGAGAATTCCCTGCCTAGCTCTGTTCCCCATTTTTTGATAGGGTTATTTGGTTCTGGAGTCTAACTTTTTGAGTTATTTGTATATATTGGATATTAGCCCTCTATCGGACATAGGGTTGGTAAAGATCTTTTCCCAATCTGTTGGTTGCCATTTAGTCCTATTGGCAGTGTCTTTTGCCTTACAGAAGCTTTGCAATTTCATGAGGTCCCATTTGTTTCTTGATCTTAGAGCATAAGCCATTCATTGGTGTTCTGTTCAGAAACTTTTCCCCTGTGCCCATGTGTTTGAGACTTTTCCCCACTTTCTCTTCTATTAGATTCAGTGTATCTGGTTTTATGTGGAGGTTTTTGATCCACTTGGACTTGAACTTTGTACAGGGAGATAGGAATGGGTTAATTTGCATTCTTCTACATGTTGACTGCCAGTTGAACCAGCACCATTTGTTGAAAATGCTGTCTTTTTTTCCACTGGATGGTTTTAGCTTCTTTGTCAAAGATCAAGTGACCATAAGTGTGTGGGTTCATTTCTAGGTCTTCAATTCTATTCCATTGATCTACCTGCCAGTCACTGTGCCAATACCATGCGGTTTTTTAATCACTACTGCTCTGTAGTACAGCTTGAGGTCAGGGATGCTGATTCCCCCAGAAGTTCTTTGTTGTTGAGAATAGTTATTGCTATCCTAGGTTTTTTTGTTATTCCAAATGAATTTGAGAATTTCTCTAAGTCTATGAAGAATTGAGTTGGAATTTTGATGCGGATTGCATTGAATCTGTAGATTGCTTTCGGCAGGATGGCCATTTTTACTATATTAATCCTGCCGATCCATGGGCATGGGAGATCTTTCCATCTTATGAGGTCTTCTTTGATTTCTTTCTAAAGAGACTTGAAGTTCTTGTCATACAGAACTTTCACTTGTTTGGTTAGAGTCACACCAAGATACTTTATATTGTTTGTGACAATTGTGAAGGTTGTCATTTCCCTAATTTCTTTCTCAGCATGTTTATCCTTTGAGTATAGGAAGGCTACTGATTTGTTTGAGTTAATTTTGTATCCAGCCACTTTGCTGATGGTGTTTATCAGCTGTAGGAGTTCTCTGGTGGAGTTTTTCAGGTCACATAAGTATACCATCATATCATCTGCAAATAGTGATATTTTGATTTCTTCCTTTCCAATTTGTATCCCTTTGACCTCCTTTTGTTGTCTAATTGCTCTAGCTAGAACTTCAAGTACTATACTGCACAGATAGGGAGAGAGAGGGCAGCCTTGTCTTGTTCCTGATTTTAGTAGGAATGCTTCAATTTTCTCTCCATTTACTTTGATGCTGGCTACTGGTTTGCTGTATATTGCTTTTACTATGTTTAGGTATGGGCCTTGAATTCCTTATCCTTCCAATACTTTTATCATGAAGGGATGTTGAATTTTGTCAAATGCTTTTTCAGCATCTAATGAAATGACCATGTGGTTTTTTTCTTTGAGTTTGTTTATATAGTGGATTACATTGATGGATTTCTGGGTATTGAATCATCCCTGCATCTCTGGGATGAAGCCTACTTGATCATGGTGAATGATCGTTTTTGATGTGTTCTTGGAGTCAGTTTTTTGAGAATTTAATTGAGTATTTTTGTATTGGTATTCATAAGGGAAATTGGTCTGAAGTTTTCTTTCTTTGTTGGGTCTTTGTGATGTTTTGGTATCAGTGTAACTGTGACCTCATGGAATGAAATGGATAGTGTTCCCTCTGTTTCTATTTTGTGGAATAGATTGAAGAGTGTTGGGATTAGGTCTTCTTTAAAGGTCTGATAGAGTTCTGTACTAAACTGATCTGTTCCTGGGATTTTTTTGGTTGGGAGACTTTTAATGACTGCTTCTATTTCTTTAGGGGTTATGGAACTGTTCAGATGGTTTATCTAATCCTCACTTAACTTTGGTATTTGGTATCAGTCTAGAAAATTATCTATTTCCTCCAGATTTTCCAATTTTTTTTTTTGTGTGTGTATAGGCTTTTGTAATAAGATCTGATGATTTTTTGAATTTCCTTAGATTCTGTTGTTATATCTCCCTTTTCATTTCTGATTTTTTTTTTTAATTTGGACACTGTCTCTGTGCCCTCTGGTTAGTCTTGCTAAGGATTTATTTATCTTGTTAATTTTCTCAAACAACCAGCTCCTGGTTTTGTTGATTCTTTGTATAGTTCTTTTAGTTTCTACGTGGTTGATTTCAGACCTGAGTTTTATTATTTCCTGCCTTCTACTCCTCTTAGGTGTATTAGCTTCTTTTTGTTCTAGAGCTTTCAGGTATGCTGTTAAGTTGCTAGTGTATGCTCTCTCCAGTTTCTTTTTGGAGGCACTCAGAGCTATGAATTTTCCTCTTAACACTGCTTTCAATTTGTCCCATAATTTTGGGTATGCTGTACTTTCATTTTCATTAAATTCTTGGAAGTCTTTCATTTCTTTTTTTATTTCTTCCTTGACCAAGTTATCATTGAGTGGGGCATTGTTTAGCTTCCATGTGTATGTGGGCTTTCTTTCATTGTTGACATTGAAGATCACCATTAATCCATAGTAATCTGATAGGAGGCATGGGATTATTTCAATCTTCTTATATCCGTTGAGGTTTGTTCTGTGACCGATTATATGATCACTTTTGGAGAAGGTACCATGAGGTACTGAGAAGAAGGTTTATTCTTTTGATTTAGGATGAATGTTCTATAGATATCTGTTAAACCCATTTGGTCCATAACTTCTGTTAGTTTTACTGTGTCTCTGTTTAGTTTGTGTGTTCATTGGTGAGAGTGAGGCGTTGTAGTCTCCCACTATTGTTGTGTGAGGTGCAATGTGTGCTTTGAGCTTTAGTAAAGTTTCCTTTATGAATGTGGGAGCCCTTGCATTCGGGGCATAGATGTTCAGAATTGAGAGTACTTCTTGGTAGATTTTTCCTTTGGTGAGGATGAAGTGTCCTTCCTTATCTGTTTTGATGACTTTTGGTTGAAAGTCAATATTATCCGATATTAGAATGGCTACTCCAGCCTGTTTCTTGGGACCATTTACCTGGAAAATTGTTTTCCAGCCCTTTACTGTGAAGTAGTGTTTGTCTTTAACACAGAGGTGCATTTCCTGGATGCAGCAAAATGCTGGGTCCTGTTTATGGATCCAGTCTGTCAGTCTATGTATTTTTATTGGGGAATTGAGTCCATTGATGTTAAGAGATATTAAAGAATAGTGATTGTTATTTTTTATGTTGTTTATATTGTTTGTGGGCTATCTTCTTTTGAGTTTGTTGAAAGATTACTTTCTTCCTTTTTCTTGGGTGTAGTTTCCCTCCTTGTGTTGGTATTTTCCATCTATTATCCTTTGTAGGGCTTGGTTTGTGGAAACATACTGTGCAAATTTGGTTTTGTCATAGAATATCTTCATTTCACTATCTTTGGTAATTGAGAGTTTTGCTAACATAGCAGCCTGTGCTGGCAATTGTGTTCCCTTAGGATCTGTATGAGATCTGCCCAGGATTTTCTAGCTTTCATAGTCTCTGGTGAGAAATCTGGTGTAATTTTGCTAGGTCTGCCTTTATATGTTACTTGACCTTTTTCCCTTACTGCTTTTAATATTCTTTCCTTGTTTTCTGTATTTGGTGTTTTGACTATAATGTGACGGGAAGAATTTCTTTTCTGGTCCAATCTATTTGGAGTTCTGTAGACTTCTTGAATGTTTATGTTCATCTCTTTCTTTAGGTTAGGGAAGTTTTCTTCTATAATTTTGTTGAAGATATTTACTGGCCCTTTAAGTTGGAAATCTTCACTCTCTTCTATACCTATTATCCTCAGGTTTGGTCTTTTCATTGTGTCCTTGATGTCCTTGTTGTTTTGCATTAGGAGCTTTTTGCATTTTGCACTTTCTTTGACTGTTTCAATATTTTCTATTGTATCTTCTGCACCTTTGATTCTCTTTTCTATCTCTTGTATTCTGTTGGTGATGCTTGCATCTATTACTCCTGATCTCTTTGCTAGCTTTTCTATCTCCAGGGTTGTTTCCATTTGTGATTTCTTTATTGTTTCTATTTACATTTCTAGATTCTGGATGGTTTTGTTCATTTTCTTCGCCTGTTTGATTGTGTTTTCCTGTAATTCTTTAAAGGATTTTTTTGTTTCCTCTTTTAGGGCTTCTAGCTGTTTACCTGTGTTCTCTTGTAGTTCTTTACAGGAGTTATTTATTTCCTTCTTAAAATTTTCTATCATCATCATGAGATGTGATTTTTACATGTGAGTTTTGTTTTTCTGGTGTGTTGGGGTATCCAGGGCTTGCTGTGGTGGGAGAACTGGGTTGTGATGATGCCAAGTATCCTTGGTTTCTGTTCTTTATGTTTTGGCCCATGCCTTTCACCATCTGGTTTTCTCTGGTGTTAGCTGGTCTTGCTCTCTCTGGCTTGTCCCTCCTGAACGCCTCTGTGTCAGTACTCCTTGGAGACCAGCTCTCTCTGAGAGGAATTTAAGTTTGGAGAGCTGTGGTACAGGGTCAGCTCTGAGGTACAGTCAGAAACCAGAAGGATCTTGTCCCCAGCTGTTTCTTGGTTCCTGTGTCCTTATGGCTCTGCAAGGGTGTGGGAAGCCGCCTGAGTCGCACCCACATTCGCCATTATAAGATAGCGCCTACATCTGGCCGAGGACAAGTTGTAAACAGGCTAGTGTGCATGTACCTGGTAATTTTTTACCTCAGAGTCTCAGCCTCTCTCGTGGCGGCATCTGGCCTGATGCGGGGAGCCAATGGGGAAGCTCCATGTCCCAGGCAAGCGCTGTGACCTATATAAGGGACGGGCATTCTATTGTTCGGGGTCTCCACTCGTGGCAAGCTTATGCTCTCCCTCTCAAGATGCATTAAAGCTTTACTGCAAAAGGATCCTATGTGTGCCGTGTCGTTCTTGCTGGCGAGACCGTAGCGCGGGACATCTGGTGCTGAAACCCGGGAAACTTTGTCATCGTCAAGCACCTTTGGAGACCCCCTGGAAACAGGGAGGATTCAGAACTGCAGGGAGGTAGGTTCGGATAGACATGTTGACCCTGGGTCTTGATTTGAGATTGCCCCCTTTTTGGTCTAACGCTGTTGAAGCTTTGCTAATTGTGTTAGGTGCCCTCATTTTGGTTTTACTGTCTTTGTATTGCGGCGAACAAGGTGAGGCCTGTGTAGATGCTGAAAGGGAGGGGCAAATCACCCCTGAAAGGGTCCAGTATACTATGTCAGAATCCGAACAGAGTGAGAGGATGGGTACCCAAAATCTCAGCAATGGAAAAGGACCTCCTGGTAAGTCTAAGGACGAGGGAGAGATTAAAGACAAAGTAGAGTACAGCCAAATTAAAGACCTGGCTGAAGCGGTCCGAAAGTATGGGGTAAATGCTAATTTTACTATAGCAATGTTAGAGAGATTTGCCGGGGCGTCCATGACTCCCGCCGATTGGCAGATGCTGGCCAAGGCTGCGCTCCCTACAATGGGCCAATATATGGAGTAGAAGACTTTATGGCATGAAGCTACACAAGCTCAAGCCAGAGCCAATGCTATGGCACCGACCCCTGGACAGAGAGATTGGGCCTTTGATATGTTAACTGGCCAAGGTCCTTTTGCAGCAGATCAGACTGTATTCAGGCAAAAAAGAGACTTTGGTATCTCTGCCATTATCATAGGTGTGGTGGCAGCGGCTGCGGTTACAGGGGCCGTCACTGCGTCGGCCCTTGAGCTCTCTGGAACGATGCAGACCGCCAATACCATTAATGAGTTGTCTGCAGCTGCCACCTTAGCTCTAGACAGACAGGTATCCGCCAATACTCAAGTCCAGGGGGACCTAATGCTGGCTAACCAGCACATTGATCTTATTCAAGAACAACTGGATGTCCTTTGACAGCTAGCCCAATTGGGCTGTGAACAAAAGTTGCCAGGACTCTGTGTTACTTCCATACAATATGATAGATTTACAAAAGCAGCTAACCTGTCTAAAAGTCTTTCACAGTATATGTTACAGAATTGGACCCTTCAATTTGATGAAACCCTGCAGGAACTGCAGACAGCAATTATTCAGATCAACTCCACCCGTCTTGACCTGTCCTTGACCGAGGGCCTCTCTTCATAGATTTCCTCGGCAATTTCTTATTTCAAAGAATGGGTGGGGGTGAGATTGTTTAGAGCAGCGCTCTGCTGTGGGTTGGTGTTGCTCCTATGGCTCATCTGCAAACTCAGGGCCCAGACTAAAAGAGACAAGGTGGTCATTGCATAGGCGCTTGTTGCCTTAGAACAAAGAGCCTCGGCCGGTGTTTGGCTAATAGCAGTAGGTCGCCAGCCAGACAGTTCTTACACACCCGCGAGTCTAGTCTCATTACACTGGGTAGAGTGTTTAGTCTGAGCAGCTCTTGAGGGATGTCGAACAAAACATCGCACAAGGCGGTCATCATTGTGGGCCACCTTGAGAGATATGTCATCTACATGAGGGTTGAGTGCCCTAGTTTCCCTCCCTCTAAAAAACGGCACTGGGCGGGTCAGGAAGACCTCGGGCGCGCATGAGCTTAGGGGTCGTCTCCTGTACAAGGCCCAACCTTTTGGTCAGGGGATTTGACCTCTGTCTCCGCCCTCTTAAGAGTGTCCTACTTTGCTTACAGAAATAAAAAGGGGGAGATGTGGGAAGCCGCCTGAGTCGCACCCACATTCGCCATTACAAGATAGCGCCTACATCTGGCCGAGGACAAGTTGTAAACAGGCTAGTGCGCATGTACCTGGTAATTTTCCACCTCAGAGTCTCAGCCTCTCTCGTGGCGGCATCTGGCCTGATGCGG